>CM044013.1:59590160-59898143 GCA_024085815.1 Flaveria linearis | reverse complement strand
TAAAAATTCATAGAAGTATTAAATAATGTTATAGTAAAAAATACAATTTGTAAGGCCCCCTTCCGGGCACCTCACAGTTGGTCATTCACAGCATAAAACATACATATTAAATTTAAGCAGCGGAATTAAGTTGGCAAAAACCCTTCATTCATTTAAAACACTGTTGTTAAGCAATACATTCTAGTTTCTAAGTCACAAAACGAAATAGACGAATGAATTACAAAAACTATAAGTATGCTTAGTACATGCAAGTAACTTATGTATAATATATATTCCTATAGGAAGATACGATGTCAGATCATAGTGATAAGCAAGGATCTAGACATGACAAGGGTTTAAACATGAACAATTTAGCAACACAAGATAGAAGAAAGTTCTCATAGGGCCCGAACTTCCTCCCACAATGTTAGTTCTCGATCAAATCTAAACTTTATTCTAAATGTTGAAGTTCACAACATAGCTGTAAAGTTGCAAAGATATTAAAAAAATAAACATACTAGCAATGCTAATAATCAAAAGAGCGACCCGAAGAAAGCTCCGATGCCTCTATGTCGGTACCATTAGAAAGAAATTCTAAAGAAATTAAATGAAAAGAGTGCACTTATAGACACTTCATGTCCTGTAAACCTCCGCTCTTCGACTGAAGAAAAGAGCCGTAGAAGCTCAGGACGGGCTAATTGTGTATGTGTGAGATAGTATTTGTGTATTATGATCATTTCATACATAACAAACATGATCTTTTAAAGTCTTCAATAAGATATACAACACGTCAAGTAGTATCAATAAGTGTCTTCCCTACTTTAGATAACTAATTAACGTATGTTAGTTGTGTTGATGTATGCTACTAGTGTCTTTATTTCATGATAGCTCTTCAGAATTTTCAGATATGCTTTAGCATTTTGTTCATTCATATTTATAGAAGGGTTATTGCACTTTAAAAGATCTCTCCCTAGATGGAATCTATAAATTATAACAATATTAACTTAAATCATCAATGACATGTTTTTAATCACGAGCCACCCTCCCCATGAGCTGTCTCATCCACGCCAATGGCCCTCTGCTAGGGTGTTTCTTTTTTAACTCCTCTTGTGTTGTTGTATGGTAGTTTGACTGCTTCAGGGAGTGGGCTAACACCAATTTATCATGGTTGATGGTTATTAGGTAACATTTTTTTATTTTGATCCGTGACCATAAGACATGATATAATCTTCAAGTATTTTATAAGAAAACAAAAGTATGCTCTTTTCAAGATAATCTACTGGTAAGGTTTTAAATGGCTTTCAAGAGACGCAGGTTCAAGCTATCCTGGGTAAAGCATCTTGAATGACGACCACCGTTCAGAAAAGCAGGAGAAGAAAATCATAGCTAGCTTTTTCCAGAAAGATGACGAACCACTAATGTTCCAACATCCCCCATTTGAGCATTTTTAATTTTAGTTTGTGTTAAACTTTGAAAAATTTCTTAATTTTTTAGGTTAATTGTTTTTATCACAAATGTATCATATGTTTGGAAATTATGTTAAATGCTTAAAATCGATGTATGATTGTGTTGTATTTATTTGTGTTCATAAACTTGCGTTTGTGTTCGTGAACATTTGTTGTATCGGTTTTCCTTTGTTTGTATTTGTTTAGTTAGGTAAAGTTCATGAACAAGCTCATTTCCGTAATGAACACACCACAAACAATAATTCTCATTTTGTGAGTCTTCATGAACGGTTCATGAACTAGTTCATTTCCGAATGAACAAACACGACGAAATCTCATTTTCTCCACAAAACATGATAAGGCACGTGTTGTTTGGCGTTTGGTTCGTTGTAACCTTATTTCTAATTTTGATTTCTGAATCTTTGATTTCATTTCATCTAATCCTCCATTAGCTTTTAATTAAAACTAGATTTAGTGGGTATTTGGTAAACTTATTTTTAAATCATCTTTTGACTTATTAACTTTTAAAAAGTCAAGTTAATTAGTTGATTTAAGGATTAATATAGTTGATTTTAAAAAGGTAATAAAGTTCTTTTTGAAAAGTTACTTTAAAAAGTTATTTTAAAAAATTAACTTTTGGATGAAAATAAATAATTGCCATACGCCCCTCATTTATTATAAAACAAACATCAAATCTATTTGAGAATCAAGAAAAATAACAAAGTATAACAACAGTATGGTCGATTTGTTCAAAATCCAGTCCCACGTGCAACCTCATGCCCATTCGTTCTAACCCACATATCCCTTCATCCCACTTCACTTCTCACCACAATTTTTGCTTGGATACAAGCCCTAATTTTTCAATTTAGAATCAAACAAATGTCATATACATGTGTGTGCGGGAATTGTGTATTATAGATGAAGTGTGTATTGTGTAGAAAATGATGAAGTATGCCCCTGGCCTTAGTTTTCTTCTTCATCTTTCAACCCAATTGAACTGTAGAGAGAAATGACAAGAAAGGAGAGAGAGTTTAGAGAGAATGGAGGCAGGGATTTTTTTCTTTTCTTTTCCTTTTTTTTAATTTTTAATTTTTGTTTTTAATTTTTAATTTTTACTATTATTTCATTAAATTACAAGAATATTAATTGTAAGACTAAAATTATTAAAAAATATCCTCACATGCATTACACATGACTGGATTTATAAAAAAGTTAACATCAGTTAGTAAAAACGACAAAACATGTGACAATTTTTAAAATAAAGAGCATTTTTGTAATTAGTGAAGTTTAGAGACGAAACCTACGGATTGAAATAGAGATAAATGATGGGAAGTGTAACTTACCCAAATTATTAAGAATGTTGGTTTTCCATTGATAGTCTTCCCATACTATTTTCTCATTGTATACCCTAACCAAAGTCATTGAGATTCTTGAAAAAATTAAAGAAATTTCATTTGTGGTGGTGTTGATTCTAAAAAGAAGATTAATTAGGTCAAATAGGAGAAGGAATGTAAGAAAAAATAGGAGGGAGGTCTTGAAACCGAGTCTCTCAAACCCTCACCTACTTTTCTTTGTAACTGGGTTCCCATAGATGTTAACATGTTTTCATGGAGATCGTAACTTTATAGTTTACCCACCCTTCAAGCCTTAATCAAGGGGAAACTTATGCTTACATCAGATATTTGCCCGTTTTGTCTATAACATCCCCAAAATCTGTAACACACCTATTATTTTCATGTTATTTTGTTTTAATGTTGTGGGCTTTTGTTGTTTTTTAGAGCAGGTTGCATCCTATTTCATCTCCATTAGAGACCTTTTGTAGTTCTACAAATCATGTTTCCTCAACCAAAAGGAAGTTGTTTAACCTGTCATACTTGTCGAGATATGGTGCTTATGGAAGATGTGAAATAGGGTGGTGTTTGAACACCGAAGTCCTTCCCTTAAACATCTTGAATAAGGACATGAAAAGCACAAGAAATTATCTTCGGAGTGGATGGATTGGATTATACTTTAGAATTCTAATGTTGTTTGTTGTGTATGTTTCTGTTTTATTTGATTCTATACTTTGCCTCCTCTAGTCTCTTGCTAGAGAGGTTTTCCTGAATATATCTATTCTTCCTATAAATGAAAAATTACTTAACTACATGGGCGGTCAATGTGGTTAGTTCTGATTTCACTTGTCCCTAATTCTCTAAAATTACAAGGTTGGTCCAAAACTTTGCGCAGATGTAAAACGATGGTCCCTGAAAGGATGCACGTTAATTATTGTTGTTAAGTGCGTGTGAAATGACAATAATACCTTCTTTTACCGTTCTTCTTCTCCATCTAAACTACTTCTCCTACCACCCTTAAGCCTCCACCTTCAACCCACCACCCCCCCACCTTCAACCACTGTCACCACCAGCACCACCTTCAACCACTACCACCTCAACCTTCAACCACCACCATCTTCTACCTTCAACCACCACCATTTCAACCTTTAATAAGCACACCCTCCACCACCACCACCACCACCACCCTCAACCTTCAACCACCACCATATTCAACCTTCAACAACCACCACAACCTTCAACCTTCACCATCACCACCTTCAACAACCAACACCGTTTTTAACTACTGTCATATTGAACATAAAGAAATAATAATAAAAAGAAATATTATAGCCGACTAGCACCATCGCCGCAAACCGCCCACCTTAACTCGCCGAAAAACAGTCCACAATGGTCGGTCTCCCTTGCTTTGAACAAATCGTTGGCTAAAGCCTACCGCTGCAATGAAACCCATCATCTCCGGCGATCCTCCACGACCATCATTTGCATCGGACTTGAGACGCCATCCATCAACCCTCCACCTCCAATGACCTCCACGTCCATCATCGACCCTCCACCTCTGGGACCCTCCACCTACGGCACCCCTCCACCTCTGTGTCATCTACATAGATCTGATAATTGTTGATGCGATTCAGATATGCTCAACTTTTGTCACCACCATCGCCATAAAACGTCTCCATCACTAGAGATGGTGGGTTTCGTTGTAGCGGTAGGCCGCCAGAATTAGAGGGTTGCCAGAATCAACTGGAGAAGACAATGATACAGATCGTGTTTGGTTTTTGAGTCCAATTTGAGAAGTAATTTTTAATACAAAGGTATTTTAGTCATTTTTAAAATATTAATTGAAAACTTAACGGACATCCACTTTAGGGACCAATGTTACGTTTGTGCCAACTATTGGACCAATCTTGTAGTTTCTAAGAGTTAGGGACCAAAATGATATTGGGCTTAACCACAGGGACCACCCGTGTAATCAAGTCTAAAAAAAAACTTAAGAACGTTGGTTTCTATTTTGAGAATCACAAGGAATCAATAACATTAATCAATTTCATATTAGAAAAACCATATTTCTGATGACTAGTGGTATAGTTTGTAGAGGTTTTTTTATGGTTATGGCTATATCATTGATGGTGGATGTGTCCAACCCGTTAGAGGTTGTTTAAGGAATCAATTGTGTTTATCTTTTGTTGCTTCTTACTTCTTAGTAGTTAAGAACAATAATTGGCATTCTTGTATGCGGAGGCCAAGAGTGTGATTGTGACTCGAACCTTGTGTTTTCCTAATTCTTAATCTTACGTTTTAACCGTGAAATTTAAAATTGCATCATTAGAATACAAACATATAAAAGTAGAGAGCTTACTTTGAATTTAATAGACATGCAATGATGCCTTAGTTAGAGTATTGATAACATGTAAATAAACAATAAAAGTGAAAAGAGAGAGAGAGAGAGAGAGAGAGAGCGAGAGAGAGAGACTCTTTATATTCTTTCTAGTTCATGAATCATAACCAGCTAGATAATTAATGTTGTTTAATCCACATAATGAGATATCGTGTCAACATCGTATATATGATAATAATGGTATTATGTCCGTATTAAATATATGATTTATAACAACAAAAAATATTCTATCAGATACTTGTCTTCAAAATCAAAATCTTTCACGGGAGAATTTCATACAGCCCAAAATATTATATTTCTTGAAAACACATCTTTTCAATACATTATTTGTGACGTTGTAAAATCACAAGTTTTAATACATAACTGTGTGACGTACACACAAGTTTTCAATACATAATTTGCGTCATAAAAAGCAAAAATATGATAAAATCCCATACTGCATTAGAAATGATGATTCAACTTGAGAGCATTGGATGATGATTATGTTGTCTAATCCTGATAATGACATACAAACACAAGTTTTCAATACATAATTTGTACAAACATTGATCCTTTTTATTTAATTATACAGGGGCCCAAAAACGATGGTTAAGGACCATTAATACAAGAAATTAAAAAGTCAGCAATAATTTCCAAGAACCAACAACAAGCCCGGTTTACAGTCACGTATTATGCGTAGAACTGTTATAACACAACGTTTCCTAGAGCTCTGGACGTTTGAGAGACCTGTGGTCAGGTGGCGATATATCCAACGCCTACTTCAAAATAACTAGAATGAACAAAACATGGCATGATTATGTTACCTAGTCTTCAAGCTCGATAATCTTAACAACGGAAGCATCTCCGACCTTTTGACAGACTACAACTCGATCATGTGACTTGATCACTCCAGAGGTCTTCCCATGGTCTAGTGCCACTTTCAGGACAGATTCATTTGTTGCATTTGTAGATTCAGCCTGAAAAAATGTTTTATCACACATCTTTTGATAATAATCAATAATGCATTTCAAATAAGATGAAACGGTGAAAACTTATGAATAAAAATGTCTTAAGTTTCTTCCTCTTGGATTAGAAGAAAAGTTGTATTTTGATGGGGCTATGAAAAATGATGCATGTCTTTGGACACACTAACATGTTTAAACATAAACTTCAAGGTCACTCAGAAGAGCTTCCTCGACTGCTGCATCAGATCATAAATACGAATCAAAGGTTTGACTTTTAAGCATCAGATTACATGCTCTCTTTTCATCAGTGTTGTTGAGACCGGATCGGACCGGCCGGTCCGACCGGTTCGACCGCGAATCGGGGGCTGGTCCGGTCCGGTCAGGGGTGATTCGTTTTTGTGCCATTGAACGGCCGGTCCGAACCGAACCAGCGGTTGGACCGGCGAACCGGCCCGGTCCGACCGGATTTCAGTATTTTTTTTTTTTTTTTGATTTTAGTGGGTAAAAACGGGGTGTTAAACCATAAATTTATACGTAGGATATACAAATATAGTTAAGTTTTATATATAACTATAAAATATATGTATAAATCATATATAAATTACTTATATTTAATACATATATAAATATAATTAAAATATAGTTAAATCCGGTCCATCCGGTCGACCGGTCCGACCACCAAACCAGTAAGGCGTCCGGTTCGACGTCCGATCCGGTTCTGAAAACATTGCTTTTCATAATAGAAATGGAAAAACAGATTGGAACAAACATAGAGTCGAATTTGAAGCGACTGTTTGAAAATTAAGGAATATGATATTTTCAACAACGAAAAGAAAGATGCAGAATATGGTACGAACTTACAGGATGTCGAGGATCAGCAAGCATGGGAAAAAGACCCCTGACGATAAGTGATTGCCTTGCCTGTTTGTTTATTTATACAATAAAGAAATCATTAACTTAAATATTGAAAACATATCGGTTTCTTCAAAAGAAGTGCGGCACAAAGAAACCAACAGAAATGAATGATTATATAGAAGCCACCCAGTGCAGCTTTGCAATCCAGTCACTCTAGGTCATTTTGGTGTGCTAAAGTTGTTCCTTAGAAATTAAAGAAAAGAGAGTTGGTACATTGCGCTGGTAATCGAGCTAGTTTCACACAAAATACATGTAGCCAATATTTTAAACATGATTTGTAAATAATTTGTGATAAACATGATTTCAAAAAATATATTATTACAATAAAAATATAATTTAATGAAGAGATTTGTAGGTTGTACGAATTAATAAATACAAGTAGGGGACTTCCTGTTAGTTTAATTCTTTCATTTAGTTTGTAATAAAGTCTGTACTTGAAATGTTTAGTTGGTATAGTGCAGGGGTTGTAAATGTAAATAGTTAGTTAGCTCTAACTAGTATAAGTAGGTGTGAGTAGTGTGTAATTGATCATCACAATCAATAAGAAATCAGTGTCGATATGTTCAAAATCTATCAATTGGTATCAGAGCAGTAACGGCTCTCGATCCAAGAATCTTCCCCTCCCTCGATTCGAAATCCTCTTCTCCTTCGATCGGACTGAAGAATCTCCCTCTCGATTCCAAATCGGCCATCGAATTCAATTCCGATCACCTGCTTACTCAATTCAATTCGATCGACGATCTACTCAATTCAATTCAATTCGAATTGAACTCCATCCGATTTCAATTCGCGATCTCTTGATCGAATCGAACTCGATCGGATATTGCAATTGACTCGTTCTAGCCATCGACTGTTCCGATTGTAATCGACTGATTCGATTATAATCGACTGATCTGATTGTTCAATCTCCCCAAAATTGATTCCGATTACAAGATTCTTGATCAAATTTGATGACGAATCAAGGTGCGCAGGTGGTGTTGAAGGACACCAGCGACTCAATTTCATTCAAGATACCTGTTCTTACCCCGACGAATTACACTTCCTGGTCGATAAAGATGGAAGCATTCATGGATGCCCTGGGATGCCATTGAACCCCCTGATGTGGCCGCAGTTGATGTGAAACTGGGCAAGAAGGCGAGGGCCTTCATCTTCCAATCTTTGCCGGAAGATGTCTTGATGCAAGTAGCTGCTTTCAAGACTGCGAAGGAGGTGTGGGAAGCCTTGAAGAAACGGTATGTTGGGGAAGAAAGAGTCAAGCAAGCCCGAATCCAAACATTAGACCACGAATTCGAGATGTTGGGCATGGGGGAGAACCAGACAATAGATGAGTTTGCTGGCAAAATGGGAGAGTTGGTCTCGAGATACAGGGCTCTGGGAACTGTAATCCCAGATGTAAAGCAAGTAAGAAAAGTATTGAAAGCCGCACCAGAGAGGTATTTGCCAATTGTGGCTGCAATTGAGCAATTCTCGGATTTGGAGACAATGCCTTTTGAGGAATTGGTGGGAAGATTGAAGGCTTATGAAGAGAGGTTGAAGCCTACCACCCATGGGAAGAATTCAAGTGGCCAACTACTCCTGACCAAGAGTGAATGGCAGGAGAGGAACAAGACTGAGTCCAAGCCTTTGAGTTCAAGACCAGGCGGGTCTAATGGGTGGGAAAACAAGAACAAGGGCAAAGGGAAAGGGAGATTTGCACAGGGTAAAGGGGGGAAATCCAACCCTGATGGCAATGATAGAGGTGGCAACACTCTAAGAAAGATAAAAGAACTCTAAGGTGCTATAATTGTGACAAATTGGGGCATTTTTCAAGTGAATGCAGATCCCCAAGAAGAAGTGATCAGGAGGCACACCTTCTCAAACTCAAGAAGATCATGAACCAGCATTGGTGATGGCAAAACTGGATATGGGTCTTCTTGAGGAACAGAGTGTGTTCCGAAGAACTTACCAAGTGAAGGAGATTCATGCACATGGTATCTAGACAATGGGGCTAGCAACCATATGACTGGCATCAAAACTCACTTCACTGAGTTAGATGAGGCCATAACAGGCAAGGTGAAGTTTGGGGATGGGTCTGTGGTTGTGATCAGAGGCAGGGGCTCTATTTGCTTTCAATGTATGAGAAGCAACATTCTCAGTTTGGGTCAGTTAAATGATGTGGGCTGTAAAGTGTTGATGCAAGATGGTCTTCTATGGGTCTATGAACAAAGTGGCAGAGTCCTAATGAAGGTGAAGAAGTCTGAGAATAGGCTCTACAAGATCAAGCTTACAGTGACCCCTCCTATGTGCTTGTTGACAGCCATGCATGACCAAGCCTGGATGTGGCATGCAAGGCTGGGACACTTGAACTTTGAGTCCATCAACAAGATGTCCAGGAAGAATATGGTGAGGGGAATGCCCAAGATCAACCACAAGGCTCAATGTGTGAAAGCGTCTGGTTGGAAAACATAGAAGTCAGTCCTATCCTAGTTCTAGCAGTTTTAGAGCCAAGACACCCTTGGAACTAATTCATGCTGATCTATGTGGCCCTATAGATCCACCTACACCTGGAGGTAACAGATACTTCATGTTGTTAGTAGATGATTGCACAAGATATATGTGGGTCTACCTGTTGAAATCAAAAGATCAAGCACCTGAGGCATTCAAGACCTTTAAAGTTCAAGATTAGTCAGAAACTTCCTATGTTATCAAGGCTTTGAGGACAGATAGAGGGGGAGAGTTCACATCAAGAAGTTTTGAGCAATTGTGTGATGTGGATGGGATTAGAAAGTACTTAACAGCTCCATACTCTCCACAACAAAATGGGGTTGTGGAGAGAAGGAACCAAACTATCATGGGGATGACTAGATCCCTGTTGAAGGCCATGAACATGCCTTTGAACTTCTGGGCTGAGGCTGTGAGGCACTCAATTTACCTGTTGAACAGGAGCCCAACCAAGGCCTTAGAAAGCATCACTCCCTATGAAGGTCTTTATCAAAGGAAGCCAAAGATCAACCATCTTAGGGTCTTTGGGTGCAAAGCACATGTAAAGGTCCTTAGTCATCAAGTAAAGAAGCTAGATGACAGAAGTATCCATGTGGTCCATTTGGGTATAGAGCCTGGATCCAAAGCCTACAGGTTATATAACCCAGGGACAGGAAGATTGATTGTGAGCAGGGATGTCAAGTTTGATGAAGGGAGACCTTGGGAATGGGAAAGAACTGACTCTGAAATGTCTAATCAGAGATATGCCAAGCTTGGGTTGCAAACCACTTTCTCTAATCAAGGTGGTGTTGCACCAGCTGTATCAGACCACCCTGATGTAAATGAAGGAGATGAGCCCTCAATCAGTGAAGGTCAGGATCATCAAGATCACTCCAATGTCAATCCTGAATCAGAAAATGAAAGTGTAGATTCAGGGGGTGCAAATGAAGGGAATCCTGAAGAGAGTGAACAGATTCCTAGGTCTACTTACGATGATACACCACCCAGAGGTTTTACAAGCCTAAATAATGTTCTTGATAGAACAGATGTATTGGAGCAGATTCCATTTGAACCACCCATATTCAATGAATCTGAATTACTGTTGATCAAAGAACCTAAGTCTTATGAGCAGGCAAAAGGTGATCCTGAGTGGAACAAAGCTATGCAGGATGAAATGGATAGCATAGAGAAGAACAAGACTTGGAACCTAGTTGAGTGTCCGAAGAATGTGAAGCCAATTGGGCTTAAGTGGTTGTTCAAACTGAAAAAGAATGCTGAAGGGGAGATCACTAGACATAAAGCCAGATTAGTGGTAAAAGGCTATGTACAAAGGTTTGGGGTTGACTATGAGGAGGTGTTTGCACCTGTGGCCAGGCTAGAAACAGTGAGACTGATATTAGCCTTAGCAGCAGTGAACAAATGGAAGGTGCATCATTTGGATGTAAAGACTACTTTTCTGAATGGAGATCTGAAGGAAGATGTGTATGTATCACAGCCTGAGGGCTTTGTGAAGCCTGGTAAGGAAAGAATGGTTTACAAGCTCATAAAGGCTCTGTATGGCCTTAAACAGGCGCCTAGAGCCTGGAATGAGAAGTTACATTTTACCTTATTGGAGTTTGGATTTGAAAGATGTCAACAAGAGCATGCTGTTTATAAAAGCCAAGTTGGGAATGAAACAGAAATCTTGGGTGTATATGTTGATGACTTGATAGTAACTGGATCTAGTTCTAGAATGGTTGAAGATTTTAAGTCCATGATGAGATCTAGATTTGAGATGACTGATCTAGGACAGCTGAATTACTACCTTGGAATAGAGGTTAAACAAGAAGAAAAGGGTATCTTCTTATGTCAGTCTGGTTATGCCAAGAAGATACTAGAGGAGCACAAAATGTGGGAATGTAATCCAACAAAAGTTCCTATGGATCCTGGTTTAAAACTAGGAAAGGATGAAGAACTAAATGCAGTGGATGCTACAGTGTATAGGAGGCTCATTGGGTGTCTAAGGTATTTGACACAAACAAGACCTGACTTGTCATATTATGTGGGAATTGCAAGTAGGTTCATGGAGTCGCCAAGGTCATCTCATTGGCATGCTGTAAAGCATATTTTGAGGTATCTTAAAGGTACAGTTGACCATGGGATTTGGTACAAGAATGGAGGTGTTGGTGACTTAGTTGGGTTCAGTGATAGTTCACATGCTCCAACTAAAGCTGATGGGAGAAGCACTACTGGTATGGTATTTTATTATGGTGCAGGCCCTATCAGTTGGGTGAGTCAAAAACAGGAGATAGTGGCTTTATCTTCGTGTGAAGCTGAGTTCATAGCAGCTACTGCTACTGCTCAGCAGGCTGTATGGTTAAGGGGTGTTTTGGAAGTGTTAACTGGATGTGGAATAGGTCCTATTGTGATCTATGTTGATAATAAGTCAGCTATTCAGCTGATGAAAAACCCAGTCTTTCATGGAAGGTCGAAACACATTGATGTTCGGTATCATTATATTCGAAGTTGTGTTGAAAAGGGCCTAGTGGTGGTCAAGCACATAAGTGGGGAAGAGCAGAAGGCAGATATTCTGACTAAACCTTTGCCTAGATTAAAGTTCAATGATATGAAGAAATTGCTTGGTGTTGGTTCCATGAAAGAATTAGGGGGTGATTGTTAGTTTAATTCTTTCATTTAGTTTGTAATAAAGTCTGTACTTGAAATGTTTAGTTGGTATAGTGCAGGGGTTGTAAATGTAAATAGTTAGTTAGCTCTAACTAGTATAAGTAGGTGTGAGTAGTGTGTAATTGATCATCACAATCAATAAAAAATCAGTGTCGATATGTTCAAAATCTATCACTTCCAACCCATTTGAACTGATTCCTTGTTAACTCATTTTTTGAATTTTCCCAACGAAAAATAACCCATTCAATGTAATACATAACATGAACCTGCCCGTACATACAAATATTTCCCTCCACAACCTTGCAAAGCCAAGGTGTTCTAGAGGGCAACAATGAAAATGATTCTCAAAGGCATAGCAGGAACCAAGTGTTGCTCATAGATAAATGTTATGCGGCTATGCCTTTCAAATGCCCAAACAAAAATCCTCACCCAAAAATTCACAACATGCTCACCCAATAATTCACAACATGCTCAGCCCAAAGAGGACCAAAAGGAGGAGGGCCGTGTTAGTTAATTCATTGTATTGTATAGTGTTTAGTATACTGTATGTTGTATTTTGTGTTTAGTTTGTAATAGTTCATAGTATAGGGACTGAAAGTGAAATTGTGCAATAGTTAGTTAGAGCTACTAACTACTATAAATAAGTAGTTTGTATGTAGTTGGGTTAACACCCTTTCAATAAAAATTCACCTACCGTTATGTTCAAAACTATCAATTGGTATCAGAGCAAACAAGGCTCTCGATTCAATTAAGGGAATTCTGTGAGAAACCCCTCCGATCCAGTTCTTGACCTTCCGAACCCGCGGCGGCCTGAAATTGAAGTCGCCGACAACAAAGATCTGCAATTGCAACCCCGACGGACTGCAATTGAGCCCACACACGAACAATTGACTCAATCTTGCCTCGAATTGAAGTGTTCTGACGCGATTTCATGGCGGACAACAATCGACAGGTCGCATTGAGAGACTTGAACGATTCGATTTCGTTCAAGATTCCGATCCTCACGCCGACCACGTACACCTCCTGGGCGATTAAAATGGAGGCGTTCATGGATGCCCAGGGACTCTGGGATGCAATTGAACCCCCGACGACCGATGAGGTCGATGCGAAGCTCGGCAAGAAGGCCAGAGCATTCATCTTCCAGGCATTACCGGAGGATGTTTTAATGCAGGTTGCTGCATTCAAAAGTGCCAAAGAAATTTGGGGAGCCCTCAAGAAGAGGTATGTAGGTGAAGATCGAGTGAAGCAGGCAAGAATTCAAACATTGGATCATGAGTTCGAGATGATGGCAATGGCAGAGTCCGAGTCGATTGATGACTTTGCTGCAAGAATGGGGGAATTGGTGTCGAAGTACAGGGCTCTTGGAACCACAATTGAAACCACTAAACAGGTAAGGAGAACCTTGAAAGCTGCTCCTGAAAGGTATCTCCCAATTGTGGCTGCCATAGAGCAATTTTCGGACCTTGAGTCTATGACCTTTGAGGAACTTGTGGGTAGGTTGAAAGCCTATGAAGAAAGGCTCAAACCAACACCCCAAATCAAGAACAACTCAGGTCAATTACTCCTCACAAAAGCAGAATGGCAAGAAAGAGTCAAAAATGAATCTAATCACAAGCAGTCAACCACTGGTGATTCAAGAGGAAAAGGCAGAGGTAGGGGAAGAACTGGGAAGAACAGGATCACTAGACCCAATCCTGAGGGTGGTGATCGAGGTGCACCAACCAAGAAAGACAAGAGAACAATGAGATGTTTTAATTGTGATCGATTGGGGCACTTCTCAAATGAGTGCAGGGCCCCTAAGACAAAGGCAGATGAAGCCCATTTGACCCAGTCCCAGGAGGGTCAAGAACCCTCCCTGCTGATGGTAAAGGTCATACATGACCTGGGTTTGCTTGAAGAAACCAGTGTCTACCCAAAGGCCATGACTGCTGATGTAGATTCCTGCACATGGTATCTAGATAATGGAGCTAGCAACCATATGACAGGAGTTAAGTCTCATTTCACTGAATTGGATGAGACTATCACTGGTAAGGTGAAATTTGGAGATGGTTCGGTTGTGGCCATAGAAGGCAGAGGGTCAATATGTTTTCAATGCAAGAATGGGGAGCACAGAGTAGTTACACATGTGTACTACATTCCTGCTCTCATGAGCAACATATTGAGCCTTGGCCAACTAGATGAGGTAGGCTGCAAGATCTTAATGAAAGATGGGTTGTTGTGGGTGTTTGAGAAGAGTGGAAGGACTCTTCTAAGGGTTGAAAAGGGGCAGAACAGGCTGTACAGGGTAAAATTGGATGTTACTCTCCCCAAGTGTTTGCTAGGAGAAATCCAAGATGTAGCCTGAAAGTGGCATGCCAGATTGGGTCATTTGAATTTTGATTCAATCAATAACATGTCCAAGCATAGTATGGCAAGAGGATTGCCCAGAATAAAGCATAAATCACAGCTGTGTGGAAGCTGTTTGGTAGGGAAGCAAAGAAGTCAACCATTCCCTACTGCAAGTGTCTATAGGGCAGAACTCCCCTTGGAACTTGTTCATGCTGATTTGTGTGGACCATTAGATCCTCCCACCCGGCTGGGAACAAGTACTTTATGTTGCTGGTGGATGACCATTCTAGGTACATGTGGGTGTACTTTCTCAGGTCTAAAGATGAAGCCCCTAAAGCCTTTCAATCATTCATTTCTCACACTGAAGTGGAGACAGGATTCAAGCTTAAGTCTCTAAGAACAGATAGGGGAGGGGAGTTCACATCCCACAAGTTTGAGCAGTTGTGTACCTTGGATGGGATCAAGAGACACCTTACTGCACCTTACTCTCCATAACAGAATGGGGTTGTGGAGAGAAGAAATCAAACTATAATGGGGATGGTGAGGTCAATTCTTAAAGCTATGAATATGCCATTGTGGTTGTGGGCAGAAGCAGTGAGACACTCTGTCTATGTGCTCAATGGAAGCCCCACTAAGGCTTTAGCAAATGTGACCCCCTATGAAAGATTGTTTGACAAAAAGCCAACTGTGAAGCACTTGAGGGTGTTTGGGTGTGTGGCACATGTAAAGGTTAGCACTCAACTCAAGAAGCTTGATGATAGAAGTATACCAATGGTTCATTTGGGTTTGGAACCTGGCACAAAGGCCTACAGGCTGTATAATCCTGTGACTAGGAAGGTAGTGGTTAGCAGAGATGTTCAGTTTGAAGAAGGTGAAGCTTGGAACTGGAACAAAACTGCTATGGATCATTCTAATCAAAGCTATGCTAGCTTTGGTGGGAGTGTGTATGGTTCAGGTCAAGAGAATGGGTCTACCAGTCAACCATCTACCAATCCTGCTAGTCAACAACCTATGGATTCCTTTTCTGAGGCAAGTGAATGGAGTGAATCAAGTCACTCACATGGTGGAGAATCAGGTTCAGGGGGTGCAGAAGGGGAACAAACATCAAATGCAGATCATGATCTTAGATCCACATATGATGATACCCCTCCAAAAGGGTTTGCTTCCTTGGATAGTGTGTTCAGCAGGACTGATGTGTTGGAGAAGATACCCTTTGTACCTCCTATTTATGATGAATCCGAATTATTACTGCATGTGGAAGAACCTGTTAGATGGGCTCAAGCCAAAGATAGTCCAGAATGGATGAAAGCTATGAGAAGTGAATTGGAAAGTATAGAAAAGAATGGCACATGGAAGTTAGTTGACCGCCCTAAAGGGGTAACACCTATAGGCTTGAAGTGGCTATTCAAGTTGAAAAGGATGCAGAGGGTAATGTGATTAGACACAAGGCCAGATTGGTAGTGAAGGGATATGTACAGCAGTATGGAGTCGATTATGAGGAAGTTTTTGCTCCTGTGGCCAGATTGGAAACTGTGAGGTTAATATTGGCTATGTCAGCTGTTAATAAGTGGAAAGTACATCATCTTGATGTAAAGACAGCCTTCTTGCATGGTGAATTGAAGGAAGAAGTGTATGTGATGCAACCTGAAGGTTTCATAAAGAAAGGGAGTGAGAGGAAAGTGTACAAGCTCCAGAAGGCCCTGTATGGGTTAAAGCAGGCACCCAGGGCCTGGAATGAAAAGCTGCATGAGACCTTGATTAAATTTGGCTGTGTAAGGTGTCCTAAAGAGCATGCTGTGTACAAAAGAAACACAGAACTGGGTACTCTAATCATAGGTGTTTATGTAGATGATATCCTAGCTACTGGTTCGAATGATGGTGTTATCAAAGAATTCAAGTCATTGATGAAGTCTTGTTTTGAGATGATAGATATGGGATTGCTCAACTATTATCTGGGAATAGAAGTTAAACAGACAGATGAGGGGATTTTTCTAACCCAAACTGGGTATGCTAAGAAGATCCTTGAAGATCAGCAAATGTGGGAGTGTAATTCTACTAAAATCCCTATGGATCCAGGTCTGAAGTTAAGTAAAGATGAGGAAGGTGAGTCTGTGGATGTGACCCAATATAGGAGAGTTATAAGGTGCTTAAGATACATTACTCAGACCAGACCAGATTTATGTTACTCAGTGGGGATTGTTAGTAGATTTATGGCAGATCCTAAGGTATCTCATTGGCAAGCTGTTAAGTCTATTCTTAGATATTTGAGGGGTACTGTGAAAATGGTATATGGTATAAGTATGGTGGTGTAGGAGAGCTGGTTGGTTACAGTGACAGCTCACATGCTCCTACTAAATCGGATGGGAAAAGTACCACAGGAATGGTGTTCTATTTTGGTGGTGGTCCTGTGAGCTGGGTGAGTCAAAAACAGGCTACTGTGGCTCTGTCATCTTGTGAAGCAGAGTTCATGGCAGCTACAGCCACAGCTCAGCAGGCTGTGTGGCTTAAAGGGTTGCTGGAGTACTTGACAAGTGAAGAATTGGGTCCTATTTTGTTATGTGTGGATAATAAGTCAGCCATTCAGTTGATGAAGAATCCTGTGTTCCATGGCAGGTCTAAACACATAGATGTGAGGTATCACTATATTCGGGGATGTGTTGAAAAGAACCTAGTGGTGGTAAAGCATGTTAGTGGAGAGGAACAAAAGGCTGATGTATTGACAAAAGCTTTATCTCGGATCAAGTTTGCAGAAATGAAGTTAAAGCTGGGAGTTGGAACAATACAAGAATTAAGGGGGTGAATGTTAGTTAATTCATTGTATTGTATAGTGTTTAGTATATTGTATGTTTGTATTTTGTGTTTAGTTTGTAATAGTTCATAGTATAGGGACTGAAAGTGAAATTGTGCAATAGTTAGTTAGAGCTACTAACTGCTATAAATAAGTAGTTTGTATGTAGTTGGGTTAACACCCTTTCAATAAAAATTCACCTACCGTTATGTTCAAAACTATCAGGCCGGAGGATATTTGTTATCGTATCAGGGGAAAAAAGAGCAGAAATGGAAAGCAGGCTTTGTAGATGAAATAATTTGTACCTCAAATGCGCCGCTGAAACTCCACCGCAACTGATTAGTCTTTAGCCTGGGAATAACAACTGATATGACTGGCATTGTTGGCCTGTACTTTGCAATTAATCTGCATTTAATAAAAAAATTATTAACATGACCTTGTCTTGTGAACAAGCAAATCTTTAAAAAAGATTGAAATATAAAAGAAGACTAATGAAAAAAGTAAGCCTGGCACTAAATATATATACACACCTTGCAGCCCTTCCAGAAGATGTGAAGCAAATAATAACAGATGCCTTAACCTTAATAGCTGCACGTACCTAATACATATGAAATACATCAACCACGTCACTTCACTAACAAAACCAATCAACTATATGAGGAATTTATATTGAAATACCGCAGATGAGGCAATTGATTCTAAGTGAGTCATTGGTTCTCCAACATATTTCACAGTTTTCTTGAAGTACAGATCTTGATTAAAACCTTCTCCGCCTACAAGTAAATATTCAAACATTGATCTACTGCTATAAGAAAAACTGAGTTTCGTGTAAGTTAAGGATTATAAGTGCTACCACCATAACAACATGGCTTATGACTAGATGTGGGCATGTGGCAAGGTGAGAGGGTCAAGCCAGTAGGGTAGGATCAAAATGGGTTCACATTGAAATGTGTCACTTTTTTGCTATGAGTTAGATCGGGTTGAATTCGCCCACAAAGAATTTTCTTTATATCTATAAATGATAAAATGATAACGTGTCAATTTGTAATTAAACAAACAAACAAACAAACAAACCAGTATATCCCACTCAAGAGCAGGGTCTGGGAGGGGTAGGTGGTGGCAAGTCTTACCTCTATCCAGATAGGTAGAGAGACCGCTTCCAAAGAGACCCCTGGCTCGATAGCAAAAGCAGTAACGCTAACGAATCAACATATAATCAAACATACGATACGTGATATATGGTATATGGTACAGCACACATCAGGGAAGCATATAATCAACATATAATCAAACATCATACAACAAACATTGAAATATCACCAAAAGCAAGTATAACATGAACAAGCATGTATCAGGGAAGCAGGTGTCAATTTGTAATTAGTACACTAATAATCTAGATCTTCGAGTAAAACAACTTAGGAGGTTTTGTGCATTAAAACATACTTTGGGGAACATTTACCCTTAGACCTATTTGACTGGCTAAAAATTAGAGCCAAACCCAAAGCAACCCATTTATAAGTAGATGGATTAAAACCAAACCTACTTACGACAAGATAATTAGTTAGGTTTGATTTAAAACATATGAAATTCTGCAAGGATGGTTAAGCTGTTATCTACCTACTAGAATGACTAGCATATCAACAGATACCTTGCTGCATGCTTGTTTGTTTGTTTTGTGAGAATGTGAGATAATGTGCAAAAAGTCGGCAGATAATAGAAAATGGCACTACAAGAGAAACTAGCTGAGATACCAGTATTAAAGATGAACATAACAACATTAGCAAACAAACTCTATCATCTATCAATCACAATTGAACCCAGTGGAATTGTGAGAAACATTACCTCAGCACATATTTTACCAACAATTGATATTGTTTCAACAGGGTATAGTCCACGAAGGGTCTCAGCACCAAGAAGAATTGCATCACTTCCTATAATTTTCATTGGAAGGAATATTAAGAATCCAGATTTTACACAGCCTGTGAACTATAGAAAGAAACAACAAACAAACAAGCAATGGCAGGTATTCACTGTAGGGAAGTTGTCAGTCAAATGAAAGAATCTTATGGGCGTGGCCTATCTTTGGCCTTAAATAAGAGGCTTCAGTAATGAGAGAATAAGCATGGTTATACATTTGAAGTGAAAATTTCAATTCATTCAACCCCATAAACCGCTTTACCAAAAAAGAAGGTTAAATTATTATTGTAAAAAAGTAGAACTCCTGCGCTTACAATCATATTCAACACATTAATCATTATTAGACAAATATTAGTTTGTATTTAATCAGTATACAAATGTATAGGGTCCAGAAACGTAATATTATTCTCTATATATATAGACACCTATTGTAACCCTAATTACAATTACCAATACATTACAATTCCTGATTACCAAGTTTAACTTGGTATCAGAGCCTAACCCTAACCCTAACCCTACACCTAGCAGCCGCCACACCCTAACCCTAGCCGCCACACCACCACCCCCTACACACAATCGGCCAATCACCACCATCAGTCCAGCCACAACAATGACCACCATCACACCCTTCGATCAAAAAAAAAAGCCATCACAACTCCCACAAATTCAGTTTTCTCTTGAAACATGACAACTATGGCCACTGGAAACTCGTGATAGAACCATTCTTGGTAACCAACAAGCTGCTCGGTTATGTAGACGGCACAATCCCTCGTCCAGCAGCCACTATCCTAGCCGGGTCCTCCTCCTCGCAAGACAAAGAAACCGCAACCCCACCCACATCCCAACCGAACCCAGATTACACTGCTTGGGTGTCCAACGATGCCCACGTACGCATGCTTATTCTCTCTACAATCTCTGAAGAGGCGTTTCAGCATGCTCAAGGTACTACCACCTCGAGAGATCTTTGGCTCTCACTGGAACGTGCTTACGCTCCCCATACCTCCTCACGTGAATACACACTGAAAACTCAGCTTTTGAGAATTGAGATGAAACCAGAAGAAACCTCCTTTGCTTACTTGACAAGGGCTTAGGAGTATGCTAATGCCCTTGCCAACATAGGAGAGCCGATGAAGGAAAAAGACATCGTGATGCTTGTTGTTTCTGGTCTCCGATCAGAATACAATGGACTCAAGACTGCAGCACTCACCAAACAGTTAGCCCTCAACGAACTTCATGCCCTATTTGCAGGTCACGATTACATGCTTCAAAAGACAGCCCCTACAATACCTCCTACACAGGCATTCACAGCAGCCCTCAAACCGCCATTCACGGCAGCCCTCAAACTTCCATCAGATGCTGCTGCTACGCCATCAGATTCTGCTGTCCAAGCTGTCCATCAGCTTGCGGCCCAACTCGGGGTTCAGTTACAACTCCCCACCCAACCTCAAGCCTTCTACACCAATCGTCCATCCAACAATCGCAACAACAGGCAAAACAGTAACCGGGGACGAGGAGCCTTCAACCGTAATAATGGAGGTAACAAAAATCAATTTAGTTGGGCATCTAACCAGAACACTGTGTATGGTTCTTGTAACAGGTGTGGCATTGGTCATATTCCATCTCAATGCCCCAATCGTGATCCATCCACCATTCGGCCTAGACAACAACCCTCGGCCAACTATGCCGACTACAGGTCACAGGGTTCTCCTACTTGGCTTCCAGATACAGGCTCCAGTCACCATGTTGCACCAGACCTCTCCAATTTCGACACTTCAGAAGCATATCATGGCAGTGACAACCTTCTTGTTGGTAATGGTAAGGGCTTACCCATCTTACACATTGGCTCCAAACATTTCCATTCACCCACCCGTACCTTTAACCTTCACAAAATCATTCATGTTCCCGACATTAAACAAAACCTCTTATCTGTTCAAAAATTCTGTCATGATAATAATGTTTATTTTGAATTTCACTCTACCTTCTTTTCTGTGAAGGACAAGTCTACACACACTATCCTCCTCACGGGTCCAAGCACTGATGGGCTATACTCTTTCAAGCTCCCGTGTTCACAAGCTGTTCCTAAAGTAGCGTTTTCCACAAGACGGGCTTCCTCCAACATTTGGCATCAACGATTGGGACATCCTCATCCACAACTTTTGACGTCAATGCTATCTTTTTATCATTTACCTTTAGAAAACAATTGCTCTCTTTCATTCTGTGAATCTTGTTCAATTGGAAAATCTTCCAAACTACATTTGTTGAGTTCTACTTTTCAAAGTTCAAATGTGTTAGACCTTATGTTTTGTGATGTTTGGGGTCCTTCTGCTATTACATCTATCGAGGGTCACAATTATTTCCTTTTGTGTGTTGATCATTATTCAAAATTCATGTGGTTTTTCCCATTCAAATTAAAATCTGAAGTTTTTGACTTATTTAAACAATTCATGATTATGGCCGAACGTCAATTTAATACCAAACTCAAACAAGTTCAAACCGATTGGGGTGGTGAATTTCGGAATCTCTCCTCCTTTTTTCGCTCCCTAGGGGTCATTCACCGTCTTTCGTGTCCACATACCAGTGAACAAAATGGTATTGTCGAACGTCGACATCGCCATGTCGTCGAAACCGGTCTCACTTTGCTTGCCCATTCCCATGTCCCACACCGTTTCTGGAATTACGCCTTTGACACGGCAACTTACCTTATCAACCGCATGCCCTCTCGTACCAACTCCTACATCTCACCTTTTCAACGTCTGTTTCACCGTCCTCCCGATTACTCGTTTTACGAGTTTTCGGTTCTCAATGCTTTCCCCACCTTCGTCCTTACAACAAACACAAAATTGAGTTTTGCTCCATGCCAAGCGTTTTCTTAGGCTACGGCCCGGATCACCACGGCTATCGTTGTTTCGACCCTAAAAGTGAACGCCTGTACATTGCCCGTCATGTTCGCTTCAACTAACTCTGTTTCCCATTTCACCAACTTACATCAACCCCACCTACAAAACCCCCAACCGATCCCTACATATCCATTTATCCCGACCCCCTCCCTTTCTATGACACTACTCCTACTACTATCCCCACTCCACCCCCACCACCATCCCCACCACCTCCCCCTATAAAGACTTATCAACGCCGCCACAAAACTGCCACAGCCCCTACACCAACTCCTACTCACACTCAACCACCCAACCCACCTCCTACTCCGTCCCATACAACCACTCAACCGAACAACCACCCACCACCCGCAACTACTACCTTCCAGCCCTCAAACCCTACGGCCCCACCCACTGCTCCCCGACAAAGACCTTCCAACCTAAGACCTGCCCCTAAACCTACCAAACCATACAATCCAGCCTCATTCCACACCACTCCTCTTCCCCAAGACAATGTACCCACCTCCTTTACCGTTGCTAACAAATTACCACAATGGCGTGCTGCCATGGCTGATGAATACTCGGCTTTGTTGAGGAATAGGACATGGACACTGGTTCCTCGTGTTCTTGGTTCCAATGTAGTTGACTGCAAATGGGTTTACAAGATTAAGAGAGACCCACAAGGGGCTATTCAACGGTACAAAGCACGTTTGTGTGCACGAGGCTTTCGACAACAGTCTGGTGTTGATTATGATGACACTTTCAGCCCCGTTGTGAAGGCGACCACCATTCGCCTCGTGTTATCTTTGGCAGTTACACAACAGTGGTCTCTTAGACAGTTGGACATTCAAAACGCATTCTTACATGGGGACTTAAAGGAGCGGGTCTATCCACAACAACCACCAGGTTTTGTTGACCCGACAAAGCCGGATCATGTGTGTCTTCTACACAAATCATTGTATGGGCTCAAACAAGCACCACGAGC
Source organism: Flaveria linearis (assembly GCA_024085815.1). NCBI lineage: Eukaryota > Viridiplantae > Streptophyta > Magnoliopsida > Asterales > Asteraceae > Flaveria > Flaveria linearis. The sequence goes on along the minus strand of CM044013.1, from coordinate 59,875,116 downwards.
TTGGTTTCAACAACTATCCACCACACTTTACAAGCTTGGTTTTCATGGCTCCAAAACAGATCCATCTTTGTTTATCTACTCCTCGGGCCGCACCTTACTTTATATGCTTGTCTATGTTGATGATATAATTTTGACAGGTAATGATTCACAGGCAATTAACTCGGTTGTTCAGCACCTTGCTCGCACCTTCCCTGTACAAGACATGGGTCGCTTATCCTATTTCTTGGGTATTGAGATTGCTTCTCAAGGAACAGACATTGTTTTATCTCAACAAAAGTACCTACTGGAGCTGTTACAAAAGGCCGGTCTGTCAGACGCCAAACATGTCTCCTCACCTATCACCACTACGGCCAACTTGGCTCTTGGAGACAGCCCACCGTTTGACAACCCAGTCAAATATAGGCAGGTCGTTGGGGCTCTTCAATATGCCACCTTATCCAGACCGGACATTGCCTATGCCGTTAACAAAGTCTGCCAATTTATGCACTCCCCAACGGAAAATCATTGGTCCACTGTCAAACGAATCTTACGGTATCTCAATGGTACTATCTCTTATGGGCTGCTTATCCAACGGAACTCCTCTTCCGTTCTACATGCCTATGCCGACTCCACTCACAATAGTCTGTCGGCTTTCTCTGATGCGGACTGGGCAGGTTGCCCAGATGACCGTCGATCCATGGGGGGATATGCTATCTATCTAGGCTCAAACCTTGTGTCCTGGTCTGCACGCAAACAGAAGACTGTCTCTCGGTCATCTACAGAGTCCGAGTACAAAGCCCTTGCAGACACAGTTGCTGAACTCACATGGCTACAGGCTCTTCTACATGAGTTACGTGTTCCAATTCGGTCCGCTCCCGTGTTATGGTGTGACAACTTAGGTGCTACATACTTATCAGCTAATCCTGTCTTCCATGCTCGTACAAAACATGTAGAGGTAGATTATCACTTTGTTCGTGAGAAGGTTGCTCAAGGTCAGCTTTCAGTTCAATTTATCACCACAGATGACCAGATTGCAGATGTCTTCACAAAGCCTTTATCTTCTCCAAGATTTTTGTTCTTACGATCCAAGCTAAGAGTCGCTCCCCGGCCTTAGCTTGCGGGGGGATATTAGACAAATATTAGTTTGTATTTAATCAGTATACAAATGTATAGGGTCCAGAAATGTAATATTATTCTCTATATATAGAGACACCTATTGTAACCCTAATTACAATTACCAATACATTACAATTCCTGATTACCAAGTTTAACTATCATTTATAAAAATAAAAAAGGAAGGAACAAAAGAAAAGTCTTTTTGTCAGCCCGACACGGCCTGACGTCGTGGCCCATTATGCATTCCACCTGCCTCGTTCATTTTGGCACCCCTATTCTTAATTATATAAGAGTAATAGATTAGGCTGTATTTTTTTTTCAAAAAGTGTGTGTTAGGCTCTTCTTCAGAAGATTGTTTAAAAAGGCATAAGTGAGCGAGAAAACATTTTTCCTCTTTTCACAAAGGAGACGAACTAATCCCTTTTTCTTGAAAGAACATTTAAAACCCTGAACACCTCATTCCATGGATTAGCCTTTCTTCCAGCCCCTTACCCACCCAGATTGTGGAAAATAAGTGTTGATTATATACAGTTAGAACAAGCAACTCACCATCCAATACAGCATTAGCAACATCAGTTGCTTCTGCACGAGTAGGTCTTAAATTGTCAGTCATGCTATCCACAACACGTGTAACCACAGCTGGTTTACCAGCCATGTTACACTTGTAAAGAGCAGCTTTCTGGAATAAAAACACCTGCATAAAACGATTTGTTACTCAAGTAAAGCTTGTTTGCAAATTAAAAGACTCTTGACTTCCATCAAGAGTTCCCTTAAATCCATAGTTCTCAAAGACGCAAAAACACGAATACGGTTTAATCTAGACATGTAATGTCAACAATCATAAAGATGGTGCTAAAGAGTACCATAGTCACTGTTTAATATGTGAATACGGTTTTTCATAAAATCGCTCACAGGTATAAATACATTAACAAATTGGTTCTTTATCTGCTTGTTAAGAAAAAGGGAAATCGGCAAGCAAAATTCAACTAGTGTTATATTCTGAAATTTGACAAACATCTAGAATACACTGCTCGCACCAAAGTACACTGCATCCGGTTGAGCCAGCCTTCAGCCTATTAATAATGCAGCATAAAATTTCAGACGACATTGATGCATCTCTGCTTATCTTTTTCGGGGTGACTAAATGCTTTTTGTTATTCAACACAGCTGGTTATTCAAAAATATGCATCATGAAGGATAAAATTTCAGTTTAGTAAAATCACTATCCTCACTTCTATCTTTTCACAAACATAACTGACGTGTACATTAGGTTCCATTCCTGCTAAGTTGCATGATAAACACTCATATCTTGCACATTGCATCTTGTTATTGGTTTTTCACCAAATTCCTCATGTAATAATCGAGTATATCTGATAATTTAAACACACACCATATTCTCATTAGGTGATCTTGGGCTTTGAAAAACTGTATTGAATGTTAACTACCATAGTAGGTAGCTCATGGAAAGTGCTTGTTTTAGGTTAATTGTAGATAACCTAAGCTCTTTATCCGCTTTGCATATCATAGCATTCCATGATAACCTCACATGATTAATATAAAAATGGAAGCACTATTTAGGGTTGTGGTATTATAAAACATGAAAAAATATGAAGCAGTAAACAATGAAACACTATGGCTGCTGGATGAACAAGATGGGGGAGTATAATAGACTAAACTAGCCAAAACTATATATCCATCGATACTTTCTACTAGATCAACGTGACAGTCCTGTAAACTGATTTACAGAAAAAATAACTGGGCTAAATTTAAAAGAACTCACTTTCTCTGGTGGAAGATCAATGCCAAGATTTCCACGGGAAAGAATAATTCCATCTGCCTCTTGCAGAATTTCATCAAAGTGAGTTAAACCCTGTAAATAAAATGAATCAATCAACAGGGATAAACTCCAGTCATGATAAAGAATTAAATCAAGGACCGTGTAAAACGTAAACAATCACCTGAACATTTTCAATTTTTGCAAATATTTGGATTTGACTAAGGTCACCAAGCTTAGAAAGAAATTCACGTGCCTGCATTTGCAATTCAAATGAGTAGAAGTGATGACGTGACATTAATGCACAGGGAACAACTAGATAAGGATAAAAGAAACAGAAACAGTGAATAATGAGCAATAAAACAAAGACATCAATTAAAAGAAAAAGCATGCTTACTTCACGAACGTCTTCTGCATGGCGTGTGTATGATAATGAAAGAAAGTCAATTTTGTTTCGAACTCCCCATGTACTGATGTTCTGAAATTGGAGAATGATATTATCAGAAGCACTACTTCAACTTATTTTACAGATCCTGAAATGGACCATCTATCTAAGTATACAATTAACAACGCACAAAGAATACATAAATAAGAATACATGTCCAATAAATATGTAAGAAAAATAATATCCAAATAGGCCTGACAAGGCAACAATCATTCAAAAAGCAGAAAGGTCCATGCACTTGGACACTTGCCTTTCATTACATCACATCACTTGAAGTCCCAAAAGAAAGCTTTGAAAAGCAAAATGTTGTTTTTAATGTTAAAAGAGCAACAAAAGTGTCAAGTATTCGCCACGTGCTCAGTGATAAATTTTCTTGATGGTGCTACTACTTCAGACTTTTGAGACAAATTAGCACCAAACATTTTATAAGCTTTTGAAAGAAATTAGATTCGGGGCATAACCTGAAACTTAGGCTCACCTCTTTATCCTTGTCGGTCAAAGTAGGCAGGTCAATATGAACTTGAGATGCATGCAAAGTGAACAGTGCCCCAGCAAGAGTTGCAGAATTCTTTATCATGCACACAACATCGACCCCTTCAACTTTATCAACCTGTAAGCGCATTTGTAAATAAACCATTCTAACTTTAATTTCTTGGATCAAAGTGAATCGGATGAAAGCTTTTTTCAACTAAAAAATCAACTATCTAACATTGCAACCTCCATGGCCACATCTAGGTTTCTAGCTGCTTTCCAACATTCAATATTAACATATGACTAACAAATGATATACAGCATTTGTTTTCATTATGCAAGAACTATTTTGCTCATACCTCCAGCCAAACGGAGGTTGTTTCACTTCTGTGAACAAATATTGACCAACAAAATGGTGTCTCCTTTTTTCACAGCCTGAAAATATCACATGAACATTCTCATAAGTACATTAGGACCCTCTAGAAAGAATCAAAATAATATGCCACACTAAGCACACAATAGATACGTCTTAAACATATTATAGAGGAACAAGATACGATTTTGTAGTATTAAGTGAACGGAAATTGTGGTCTTTTTGTTAATTACTACTTTCAACATAATATTTGTAAACATAATGAGTTTCTCATAGTTACATTACTACATATCTAATTTAATCCACTTAAGTTGCATTACTACCGCATAATGAGAATGCTATTGCATCTGACCTTAGCTAGCCCAGCAAAGTTGATTGGTAGTATTTTGAAGAAGCTTCTTGGCCTTCATCAGGGGTCAGTATGACAACATCATCTTGTTGAAGTGAAATGGCCTTCTCACTTTTATTAACAACCTGCATCTCAGCACCAACTGTATCGAGCATCACCTGGATGTAAAAGCACCTATTAGAAATCCTTAACTAATAAGGTTACTTGGTGCTTGATACATCCACCTTGCATCAGTAAGAAACAATGTCAACATAAATTGATTTAAAAAACTATAAACTAAAAAACTTGTTACTCAACAAGCACCAAATGAAGCAACCAGATTTACGATAGCTTTGTACATTACATCTAAACCTATATTTGTGAATTTTTGCGTTAAAAGCAGATTATATGTATAAGCTGCTGATGCAATTATATTCATTGTGCTTCTAGTAATTTCCTCCACTTTATCATATCTTAAAATAAACCTTTGATTTGGTCAACTATCCAAGAAACCAAGGACAAACTTGCCTCTCACAACTCTCATAGACAGCATGATATGTCTGTCATCTTCCCCCTTGAATCCACTTTACAATCAATTTACTCCGCCATAAACGAACAGAAATGTAAAAAAACAAAACAAACAAGCGGTACTTATACTTTTCAAATCAGCAAATTTAATATACACTCGTAATTGACACTTATTAATGATAAATGAGAACTGACTGAAAATGAAAGAAAGAAAAGAAAGGTCATACAGCACAAAGCTTCTTAGTACTCTTCACCGCAGCCTTCAGATTCTCCAAAGTCTCTTGGTGATACTCAGAGTCCCCCCATGAAAAATCAAATCTAGAAACTGCCACATCCACAACGATCACATCACTAAAAAAGTCAAATATCTTTCAACAAAAACACCTAATAAGTTCCTTAGCAACTCCATTATAGCAAGTAAACATGATCACACACCATGACTCTGCCTATCAAACAAATCACTCATCTGACTTCAACACAGACATGAATGATGAATAATGAATGATGAAGCCACACATTATAACAAAAATAGAATGATCACCACATCAGACTATGTAGCAAGTAGTAATCAATATCAAAATCGTTTGAAAACCGAAAAGAAGCAGGTATTTCGTCACAAATCGAGTAACCAACAACAAATAAGAAGAAGAATCCATACCAGACATGCCAGCTTGAAGGCAACCAGAGATGACGCCGATCGATCGTGAGCGAGGTCCTAAAGTTCCGACGATTTTGGTCATCGCAGGGAAGAAACTCTACAACAGCAATCAAAATCATGAGATGTGATCAGAATATAAAGAAAGGATGAAAACATGAACGGAAAGAGATGGATGAATTCGTGTGTAGTTACTCACAGCTTTTGAAGGCTCGAGGATGGAGGCCATCCTTATAGGTTCTTCGAGAAGCAAATGATTTGAGTGCATTTTTGGCGATTAGCAGCAGCAACTGAATCTGAAGTTTTGGAGAGAGAAGAAGAAAGCGGTTTCGATTGTAGAAACTGACGGAGGGGAGAAGAGAATAGCAACTGAGGTGGCGTGAAATAATAATATTATTATTCGAATCTAGTCATTTTCAGTTATTCTATAATACAAACAAACAAACATACCCAGTAAGTCCCACTTAAAAACAGGGTCTGGGAGAGATAGGTGACGGCAAGTCTTTCCTCTATCTTGGAAGATAGAGAGACTGCTTCCGGAGAGACCCCCAACACATTAATGAAAGCAAATAACAATCGCAAACGTACTATACGGCAGACAACACACAGGAATAAATCACATAAAATCACCTAAATACCTAGAGAGTGCGTACATCAAATAAGCGGGAAGAATCGTGTATAAGGGCAGAATTAGGAAACGGGCCCGCAACAAGATCACTTCAACCCTTCCTATCACCGGTCCCACTAAAACTCCATAATTTAATTCTACGCCTCCACTCAGTCCTATCCTCGATCATGTGCCCAGAGAGGTGCATGTCTATCATATCTCGCTTAATTATCTCGTCCCAAGTCAACCTAGGTCTACCTCTACTCCTCCTACCCTCTACGTTGATGTTCTCTACTGCTGTAAGGGTGCTACTATCGGTCGTCGCTTTACGTGCCCAAACCATCTTAATCTTCCCTCTCGTATTTTATCTGTGATACAAGCCACCTGTAACCTCTGTCGAAAACATGTCGTTTCTTATTCGATCCAATCTTGTGTGTCCACACATCCACCTCAGCATTCTCATTTCCGCGACTTCTATTTGTCTCTGATACGATTTCTTATGGCCCAACAGTCTGTTCTGTATATATAGCTGGACGTACTACCACTCTGTATATTTTTCCCTTTAGTTTTGCTGGAAACCTCTTATCACACAGGATCCCTGATGCTGCTCTCCATTTGCACCATCTGATTGCACCCGGTGGGCTACATCACTGTGTATCTCTCCGTCATCCTGAACGTACGAGCCCAGGTATTTGAACCTAGACGTCTGTGGTACCGTCATGCCTGGATACTGATTTGGGTGTCTTCTTCAGCCTCACCATTAAAGTTACAATGCATGTATTCGGTCTTAGAGCGACTTATCGTTAAGCCTCTGCTCTCTAGTGCTGCTCTCCACTGTTCTAGCCTCTCGTTAAGCACTGTTTTAGATTCTGATATTAAGACAATATCATCTGCAAACAGCATGCACCACAGGACTGGCTCTTGTATATACTTGGTCATCTCATCCAGTACTATTGTGAAGAGAAATGAGCTCAATGCCGATCCTTGGTGTAGTCCCACTTCCACCGGGAAGAAGTCTGTGTCTCCCACTGGTGCTCGCACACACGTTTTTGCCCCTTCATACATATCCATTATTATTTTGATGTACTTCTCTGGTACTCTTCTGAGTTGTAGACTTTCCCAAATGAGCTGACGCGGCACACTGTCATATGCTTTTCTAAGTCAATAAATACCATATGGAGGTCCCTTTTCTCTCTCTATATTTCTCCATTATCCTTCTTATGACGTGTATGGCTTCTGTTGTAGAGCGTCCTGGCATAAATCCAAATGGTTTACCGCAATCTGAGTTTCTCGTCTAATTCTCACGTCAATGACTCTTTCCCATAGTTTCATCGTGTGACTCAATAGCTTTATTCCTCTATAATTTGCACAGCATTGGACATCTCCTTTCTTCTTATATATGGGGACTATGAGGATGCTTCTCCATTGCTCTGGCATCCTCCCGATTTTGAAGATAGTGTTAAATAAGTTTGTTAGCCATCCCAGGCACTTCCAAACTTCAATCGGTATGTTGTCTGGCCCCACCGCCTTAGCCCTTCCCATTTTCTTCAGCGCTCTCGTAACTTCGTCAAGTGTGATGCTTCTACAGTAACACTTGTTTTGTTGGTTTGGTTGAGTTGTTCTATCGTTCGCAGTTTGTTGGTTAGGGTTCCTTATGTTGAAAAGGTTATCGAAGTAAGTTTTCCATCTCACCTTTATGTCGTTCTCCTTCACCAAGACCTTTCCATCTGCAGCCTTTATAAACTTCACCATTTTCAGGTCTTGTCTTCTACTTTCTCTTGCCCTTGCGATCTTAAACATGTCATATTCTCCTTCTTTCGTCTGTAATCGGTTATACATTCTCTCGTATGCTGTGTTCTTTGCCTCTGACACAGATTTTTTCGCCTCTCGCTTAGCCTCCTTGTATTTATTTTTAGCTCTGCTCGTTCTTCGTCATTTTTACAGTGTAAAAGGTCTCTGAAGTTTTGTTGTTTAATTCTGATCTTCTCCTGAACATTTTCGTTCCACCACCACGCTTCCTTATGACCTACTGTCCTATTTGTTGCAAGTCCAAGAGTTTCTTTAGCTGCTTGTATAACTGTAGTTGCCATATCCTCCCACATTTGGTTTGCGTCTTCCTGTGCCCCAGTTTGGATCATCGGTATGACCTTATCTCTAAAGGTGGTAATCTTTTCGTCTTTGAGTTGGCCCCATCTGATCGTAGGTCTACTTCTCTTAGTTTGTTGTACAATTGCTCTCTTGACGCGTAGGTCAGCAACTAACATATGATGTTGAGTCACTACTGTCTCTCCCGGGATTGTCTTACAGTCCTTCCATGAGTTACGATCTTCTCTCCTCATTAGCAGATAGTCAATTTGCGTGTGTCTCCCGCCGCTGCTAAACGTGATTAAATGTGAGTCTCTTTTCTTAAAAAACGAATTTATGATGCCCAGGTCATGTGCTAAAGCAAAGTCAAGGAGCTCCCTCCCGCCTTCATTCCTCAGACCATACCTAAACCCTCCATATACTGACGTGATATGATCATTACCTTTTCCTATATGCCCATTAAAATCACCTCCTATGCATAATTTTTCTTCTCTAGGTATGTCTCCCATAACGTGATCTAAAGTCTCCCAGAACTTATTCTTTCCGTTTCCCCTAACCTAACTTGCGGCGCATACGCACTAACTACTGCCACTACCTCAGCCCCTATTACTATTCTTAACAACATCAATCTATCATCGTATCTTCTCACCTCCACTACATTATCCTGAAGTTCTTTAGCAACTAGAAAAACCTACTCCATTTTTTGTATCATCTGACCCTGAATACCACAGTTTATAACCGTTGCACTCTCTTGTTCTCCCACCCCGCCATCTAGTCTCCTGAAGACACGCTATCTGGACCCTACGTCTTTTCAGCACATCAATTAACTCTAAAAACTTACTAGTCAGGGTTCTACATTCCACGATGCCACTCGTAACCTATACCCCTTTTTCTCTGTAATAACACCTCTCTTCACCGAACATGATCTCGGGGCATTAAAAAGACTCCTGTTATCTATTATACCACACTAACACACCGTAAACAGCCACAAAAGACAGGTCAACAAAACACTAGGTCACACAACACAGGTCACGCAAAGCCAAAAGGGGGCACACGAAATAGCCAATCAAAGCACTAGGTCACACAACACCACCGGCAGCACACAACACAGGGTGCACAAAACAGTCTGTCACACAACACAGAGTGCAGCACAAGAAATAGCCAGTCAAAGCACGCGATCAACACAACACAGAAAAAATGCACAGTAGATAGCCAAACCCAACAAATAGAGGCACACGAAAGAGGGATGACTCTCCCTATAGGTCGGTATTCCTAACCAATCCAGACAATTTAAACCTAGAAATATAAACCTAGAAATATAATTACAGTTAAAGAGTGTTAAAGCAGCGGATAAGAAAAACACGAGATGAAACGATCTCACCAAATGTGCCACCGAGAGGGAGGTCCGGTTCCGGCAGAAGGGTGGTCCGGTTTCAGCTGCGGGTTGTGTCTCCGGCTGTGTTTGTGGCTCCGGTTTCATTTGTGATTGTGGCTCCGATTTCGTTTGTGTCTCCGGCGAAGGTGGGGTGCAGTGGAAGCTGAGGGACCAGGTGGGTTGGGGTGAGGTGGTCCAGTGGGGTGCGGTGGAAGCGGGAGGGTGCGTTGGGTTGAGGTGGCCCGGTGGGGTGAGGTGGGAGCAGGTGGGGGGGTTGTGTTTCCGGCGACTGATTCCGGCAGAGGTGCTCCGGCGAAGAGTGGAGCAGGCGGGGTGCGGTGGAAGTGGTGTAAGCGTAGGGGATGAGGCGGGTGCAAGTGCGGTGCTGTGGCTAGGTGGTGCTCTCCGGTGGTCGCCGGAGGTGAGGTGGTCGCCGGAGGTGAGGTGGTCGCCGGAGGTGAGGTGACCGGAGGTCGTGGTGACGGTACTAAGGGAGTACCGTTGATATGGTGGTGACGGTAGTAGCTAGCTAGAGAGAGAGAGAGTACAGAGAGAGAGTTCTTATAGAAAACAAAAATCATCCTATTAAATCAGTTATTCTATAATATAACTCATAAATCATTTTATGTACGATTGATTTATAAATTTAAAAAAAAAGAAACTACTCGATGTGCCTTGAAACCTATAAATAAATCATACTATTAAATCTGTTATGTTATTTATTAAGAATCTTAGTAGAACAAAACATCTTGACTAAAAAAAATATGTACAGTGTTTTCATCAAATGATTCAGTTATTCGATTTATAATGTTTAATCTGTTGTGATAACTGTTTAACTTAGTTTGATAAACATTTTTTTTTCTTTTGTTCTATGGTGTGCATACCATAGGTTGAGATAGTAAGATGTGGTTCGGTTACATCTAATGGAGCCTTCTTTGATATAAGTCATGCAAGCTACTTTGTCTGCAGTAATAACATTTTATATGTATTGGATCTTGACCTTAGCTAAACCATTTATCAAGCGACATCATATAATGCTAAAGTTCAACATGATTTGCTGGTATTTTTAGGTTGTGTTTCGTCATGCTCCAGGAAATCAACATGTCATAGTAGGCGACAAGTAACCTTGTTGAGATTGTGCTTTATGTGGATTTGATAAACATTCTCAACAAGCTAAGAGTTTGCATCTTTCTGGTAGAAAAAAAACAAGTCTCGTATCTTGTAAATATACCAAATTTGTGTTTTATTCCATTTAGTGCTTACTAGTTGGGTTTGAATAATATTTCACTAACATATGTATTTACAACACTATATTGTTTCTTGTTATCTGCAAGATACATCAGTGCACCAATTGTGTTAAATAGGATACTTCTAGACATGGACTTCTTCAACCTCTTCTTTAGGCAGTATTGATCATTGTGTTCGTTTAGTGATAGGACAAAAATGCGTATGGTTAGAGCATAAGCATTGTCCTAATTTAAATATGCTAACATCTTCTGCATATAATTTGACAATGAATATATATACCATTACACAATACTGAAATACATGTTGTGGCATAATTTATCATGTAAATGTCTTTAAAAACATACTTTAAACCTTGTTCAAACAATAAAGAAATTAAAATAATGTTTCTATTCAAACCATGTGCAAACAAACAATTATTCAAAATAACTACAAGACCAGAAGGACAGTAAGATAATATGTTCCAGTTGCAAGACATTAATAATTTGGTAACCACATCCAGTATCAAATACCCATGTTTTGCTAGAAATAGCAAAAAATTCAATAACATATATAAGAATATATGAAGAAGTGCCTTCATCATTGACCTTCTTCATCCTCAGCTTGACTAGATATTCAGTTCAGTTGCCTTACCAATGCCCCATCATGTTGCATTCAAAACGCAAACGCTCCTTAGGATGGGGTGTTTTATTTAAGCAACTTGTTGGTTATTGTTGGTGGTAGGCATGACAACAACTACAACCTTCTTCTTACCTTTGATGTATCACCCATTTCTTGTTTAGGCTTTTAACACTAGCAGATCTAACTATCAACATATGGTTAGCTTACTTGGTATATTCTGCTCAACTATCATGAGCATTTCATGCAGCTCAGGCACAGTCTCACCCATGCATTCATATTGAAGTTCATTATGAACTAGTCATAAGAATAAGGGAGAGAGTTTAAAATGAAGTCCACTGCCAATTTTCTTTTACAAAGAATAATCATGTTTGTTCATTTGGTTGATGTACCCTTTCGTTTAAGCATATGAGCACTAACAGAAGAGCATTGTTACATGTTGCATGACATAATCTGCTTCATGGTATCATAGTATTTTTGTCAGGCTTGTTTCTGAAACATGCCTTTAAGTTGCCCAATCATGTCAAATGTAGTCATGTCTTCCATCAGGAGACATAGTGGCTTGCATAAAACAGCTACCTTAATGGCATCCTCTTTAAACTTTTCTCAAGTTCTACACACAACCGCCATGGTGTTTCCAAGCTCGTTTGAAACAACGCTAGCTAGAACATAGACCTTTTAGTCATCTTGAGAACTATTCTCATATTACCGTGTCATGCGAGAACGTTAGTGTTATCAAGCTTTGTCTTTCAAGAATAGAGTTGAGAGTGAAAGAAGTATTAACGTTTATAGTAATAAGAATAAGGAATGAAAATTTGGCATATACAGCTGTGGCACATAACATTAGTAAGTGATTTGGCATACAGATAACTTCAACTATGTCAATTACACAACTTTTGAGTATGAGGCCGCTATGTCAACTCTTGTTAATGTATTAACGTTTATCCTCATATATGCCCATTTTTACTCTCTAGACAGGTGTGACACATACCAAGAGAGAAAAGTAATATTCATCCTAAAATAGGTACTTGTGAAAGGGCCGAAAGTGTTATTGATGCTTTGCTTAATGCCCCCATCGATTTATATATGGGATCCAATTTTAGTGTTTATCAAATAGGGTGAAACACAACGAATGATAAATCATACCTACGTTGCAAAAATACAATTTTACAATATTTAGTTTGTTGGATCGGGTTGGTCTAAACTAACAAGAAATCTTTTTTATCAGTAGATAACGAATGCGAAATATAAGTTAACTTTTTATTATCACAACATAAATACTTTTAGAAAAGCTAAATACATAAGAATTTCTTTCAAAGTATTCACTTGATTAATCGTTTGAGTACAAATGATACAATCGGCATATACAATCAAGTGGCTTAAAAAGCTCGCCTCTCCTATAAAAGTGTGGGTACTTTTATATTATGAAATCTAAACAATAAGAATAAATTATTATATATTATTCAGTACTATATTGTCTTCAAAAGGTGAAACACAGCAGCCGTCTGTTCAGACATTCTTGTTTTGAGTAGCAATTGTTTAGCAAATGTTGGAGTTCTTTGCTAATCAGCAGTAGTCGATCAGCAGCTTATCAGTAGACTGTTGATAGGCAGTTGCCTCAACATATACTGATTGGTAGTTATTCAATATATGTTGTTCGGTAGTGGATTTAGCACTTGACTTGATTTAGTAGTCAGCGTCCAGTGCTGAAATCCTGAGTTTTTGATAGTTTTATCCTTCATAGCTCAACAAAATCCCCTTAAGATCATGCTACAAAAACTCTGTCTTCATTCTTACGCATTCTGATAAGTAGGAGTTCATACATGTATCCTCTTCTATCTCTTAAAGGGTTGTCAAGAGTTAGATTCACCAAATCCTTCATATTGTTCCGAGAGAGTCTAAAAAGATCATACTCTTTAACTTCTACTTTGTCGGCACCAGCATATGTTAGACTCAAGGTATTGGTTGAGGAATTGTAACTCTAATGGGTGATTGGGTCATGAACGCTAAGTTGAGTCACATGCATAACTTCTTTATTTCCCTTTGCTCAGCCTTGTTTCCAAATTTTATCTTCAGAATGGCAGCCATAGATTCGTTAGCATGTATTCATATTCTAAAACCAGCTTATGCATCTTCTTTAAATTTTCAAGGCTGAGATTCAAACTCTCAAGCTTAGATAGAAAGAAAGATTTGGATTTGTTATTTCATTCTATAAAAAGTTCTCATTTTTCAAATCATAACCCCATTTTATGATTGTTGTATCATCATATCTGAGTCTTCTTTTTCATCATCTTCTAAGGGTTCTTCTTTTGTCCAGGATGATCTAAGCTATATCTCATCTTTTTCAGCCATATTTGTAAGGATTTCTTAATCTGCTGAATCACAGATTGGCTTTTTGAAGTGGATTTAGTTATTTCAGGAGCTTGTTAGACTTGTGGAGAAACATGCTTAGTGGTTTGAGCAGGGGAGAAGTAGTAGGAGGTGATTGTGGTTGGAGGCTGGGTTCGGTATATGGAGTGATTTTAGCAACTTCAGACTCTGGTTTATTCTTTCTTTGTTCTGAAGCTTGCCTTGTTCTTTCTAGATGAGAGTTGTAGATCCTCATTAGCACTTTCTCCACTTCCCTAGCCTTAGAATAATCACTCCGATTTCTTAGTCTTAGCCTAGTTAAGTCAACTATCTTTAAACGGTTGAAGCACACCAGTTGGTTTCTTGAGTAAGCTACTTTTTCAGCTGCTGATCTGTTTATAAAGTAGGTATCTTCTTCTGATCATATTCATACTTCACTATGGGATCATTATTGATAGTGGAGTTTCAGGAGTCTGTTCACCAGCATCAGCTTAATACTTTCTGTAGCAGCACTTTGGATTCATAATTTTTACATCCAAAGATGCTCAATTACTTAGCAATTTGCTCAAGAATATCAATGAACAAATCAAGTACCTCATTTTCATGATCATTGTAAATGATTTCTCCATTAGCCCTCTTGACAGCAAATTTCTTTATTTGAGCAAGATACTCAGTAACCAACACCTTTATTCCTTCAAGTATCTTCTCTTCTACTTATGTATCAATAATTCTTGCCTTTATAACTTTCTTTGGTGCTATTTTCTTCTTTGCAAGAATTGTAGAGATGGGCTGACTATTATCAAAGGTTGTTGATTAAGAGTCAGGAGATGCTGGAGACTTAGTCGGTAGATAGGAAGGCTTTTGAGTGACTTTCTTAGTTTTAGTATGTTGCCTTTCCCACTGCTCCCCAGGTTATTCAAATGTTGGGAGTTCTCCGGCTGTAACCTTTTTGCAGGATCGGTGTTTGTAACACCCGTAATTTCATTAGACAACGGGAAATAATAAGAAGAAAAGAAAATAAAGAATTTTGGGAGGAAAAGGAAAAGGAAGAGAAAGTAGAAGGGGGTTTTGAGTAAGAGTACAAAGAAAAGAGAAAATCTGATATACATAGGGATGGCTGCCCATTTCCTTTCTCACAACCCCCAAATCAGCGAGAACTTTAGAGAGAGAAAGAGAGCAGACTACGAGTTTGAAGGAAGAACAAGAAGAAGAGGAAGACGAGTTCGAGGTACTGGGTTCTACGGCTACTGATTTCGAAGGAGTCATACCCAGCAGCACAATGTGAGTTCTAAGACCCCTTCTTTTACGTATTTTGAACGAATTTTGGGGCTGGAACACATATTAAAACTGTTTTCGAGCGGTGAGCGCTCAATCTGTGTATGTATGTATGAGTATGAAGGTGCGTATGGTCCGTTTGGACTGCTATGCCTAGTGTATGTAAGATTTCTAGGGCAGGTAGATGAATCTCAGCATGTTGATCATATGAGTACTGCCGAATGTATGTTTTAGGAATCCTTCCTATGATATGCATGATGTTTAGTTAATTTTAAGCAGCAGATATGATAAATCAGTGTTAATGTATGATTGAGATGATGTATGGATTGTAGAAATGGAACAGGTTAAGTTGCAGGTTGCCTTACTCAACCGCATTGTCCAAATGCGGACAGCCAGAGTAAATGTGGTGGTGGTCAACCGCATTAACTAATGCGGACGACCAGGGAAAGTGCGGCTAAGACATCAGGCAACCGCATTGACTAATGCGGATGACCAAGCAAATGCGGTCAAGGCCTTCCTTCATCCGCATTAACCCGATACGGGTATACTCGATATGCAGTAAAGGCAGTAAGCCGCATTAACCCATGCGGGAGACCAACTCAGGAATGCGGTAAGACATTCCTCATCCGCATTGACTAATGCGGATGAGGCAAATTAATGCGGATAAGGTATTCCTCATCCGCATTGACTAATGCGGACGGGGCAGACTAATGCGGGTGAGCAGAATGCACTGTGAAATTAAGTTTAGCATGGCCAGGTTCATTTGGGTGGACTAGTAACGTAGGCATGATGATGATGATGATGTTGCAGGGGTATACCTATGGTATACTATATATGAATGATGCCTTAATAATGATGGATGTATGTTATGTGTATGTTCCTTATGAATGTGTATTTTATCTTTAACAACTTTACGTGAATGAATGAACGAAAGAAATGAATGTATTAAGAACGTAAAGTGAAAGATAATGAAAGAAGGAACATGATGAATGAATGCATGCATTAATGAAAGAAAGTAAGTAAGGCTTGCAAGCAAAATGAAAGGAGGTGCACACCCCTGGCAGGTGTTAGCTCAACGGTGTGCGGGTTAGCTACCCCGAAGGATGCACATCGGGGTCAGTCTTTGTGATTGACCAGAAGTATGTATGGGATCCTTGCTGCTTGCCTAGGTGACTGGATCAGCATTAGTGCACAACGTTCGTGATTGATCATCACAGGTCCAGCACCCGCATTTGTGCACAACGTTCGGGGTATAGCATATGGCATTGATCCAGAAGTAAAGTGAAAAGATAAGTGGTGCATATACTCACCCCAGGTGACTGGATCAGCATTTGTGCACAACGTTCGTGGCTAACCACCACAGGTCCAGCACCAGTAGTATGTATGATGAAAGGGGGTTGTACATGTCACCGAATGTAATGAACGTTCGAACGAAAGTAATAAAGGAATGAATGAATAAATGAATGTTCGAACGTATGAAGTGAAAGTATGAATGAAAGTAAAGACATACGAAAGTATGTAAAATATGAATGAAAGTAAAGACATACGAAAGTATGTAAAGTATATAAAGTATGTATGTATGAAAGTACACGAATGAAAGTAAGAAATGAATGAAGAGATAATAATATTATCTACGTGTACGTATGATGTGTGAGCACATGTATGAAAGAACAGTTAATAAAAATGAAAGTATGTTTATGTTAAAACTAGAACTCACTCAGCAACGCTGACTTTTATGTGTTTTCCAGTTCGCAGGTAGTGTTGCTGAGAATGGCACGAGGCGGCTACTCAGCTCTTTTGGGATGGCATTCTCCATTTAATAATGATGCAACGTCATGTGTTGTGGGTCCATAATGCGTGCAACACATTATGTTGCATGCAAGTGCAAGATTTCTTGATAATCCTGATAAACATGATTATTTAAGAAATCTTGCTTATGAAGGAAAATATATTTTGAACATAATATCTTCTATATGAAGAAGAATATGTTTTCCTTCTTTTATGTTCTTTCGGTAGAGGTCGCTGTATGACCCTATGATTGCTGAGGATTCGAATAAACGAGATTATCCTCGTTTTCTTATGCATCAGCAGTAATCATAGTATAGTTAAGCAATGTAAAGAAAGGCTTGTATTTTGTAATCAAGACAATGATGTAAAAGCTTTTATGATGAAATGAGAATGCATGTTTTATTAATTCCGCTGCGTCTTTTATGAACATATATTAAATGTATGTTTTACGTGTGATGATAACCAACAGTAGGGTGCCCGGTGAGCGGGGCCTTACAAGTTGGTATCAGAGCAAAAGTTTAAGTAAAATGGGTAAATTTTCATAATAAACCTAAACTTAAACTGAGAATGGGACAGGGAGAATGAGAATGCCATCTGAGTAGTCGCGTGCCATCAGGTATTTTCTTAAAGATTAACTGGTATTATGTGCGCTTGTTATGTGAATGACGTGTACTGTTAGACTGAGATACTAATGTAGTCAGGATAGGTGATGCTCGGGGTGCGAAGAGTAGAGTAAGTGGCTAATCACAACTGGCCACTGTAATTAGGGACTTACTGTACTTAACATAAACTGAGCTATTTCCTTGAATGACCGTGTTGGTGTTTTAATCTTTCAGTGTGATAGAAGATGGTAGGTGATAGATCATCTGATGCTTCCCGTGATGGTGAACGTGGTGATGAGCCGCGTATCACGCGAGGAAGACTTAGGAAAGAGAAAGTAGTTCGTGAGGAGAACGAGGTTCCTCACCAGGAAGAGACGGACGAGAGCGCCAAGTTGAGAGCCTCGGTAAAAGAGGCAGTGATTGAGGAAGTGCACCAGGTTATGCAGACGATCCTACCGACTGTGATGACCGAAGCGATAAAGGCAGTACGAGAGGAGGATAGACGAGGGAGGAATCGGTCCTCGGGTAGACAGCAACAGGCAGGGGTAGAAACAGTATTGTCTGATGATGAAGAGGAAGAGGAGGAGGAACAGGTACGGGAGACAGCCCGGGGTTGTGACTACGGGAAATTTATGAGGTGCAAGCCTCCGACTTTTGATGGTTCGGGTACGGCTGCTGATGCTCACCAATGGGTGAGAGAGATGGAGGCGGTCCTTGATATTAGTGACTGCCGGAGGATAAGAAGGTAAAGTTTGCTACCCACTCGTTTACGGGGATGGCATTGTGCTGGTGGGACAATATTGTCCAGGCCGAGGGTAGCAGGGCCATTGGGAAATTGAAGTGGTCTGAGTTGAAGAGGATGGTGATCGAGGAGTTTAGTCCTCGTCGAGAGATGGACAGAGTGGAGAGAGAGTTCCTGCAGTTGGAAGCGGGAACGATGACCCACCAACAATACACGACCAAGTTCAACGACATGGCACGGTTGGTGCCAGAACAAGTGACGCCGGTGTCTCGCAAGATTAACCGGTATATTCAGGGATTGCCAGCCGAAATTCGTTGGCACTTGATTTCCGCCCGACCAAGTACTTTCAGGTCGGCGGTGGATTTAGCTGGGAGGTTGTACGATGAACGGGCTGCGATGGTAAAATCTGAGGGCAGTAAGAAGGGAAGTGATGAGAGGAAGTGGCAGGGAAAGAGGTTCGGTCGGGGTGATACTTCGACAAGTAGCAAGAAGGCACGGGTTGATGAACGCCGTGTGGTCGTGACAGGTGCAGGGTCGAGAAAGTGTGAAAAGTGTGGGCGAGAGCACGGTGGTGAATGCAGATGGGGGCTGAATGTATGTTTAAGTGTGGAAAGCCCGGTCATATGGCTAAGGAGTGTAGGGCGATGAAGTGCTTTAACTGCGGGGAAAGTGGTCATATGAACAAAGATTGCAAGAAGCCGAGGTCTGGGAGTTCCGGCGGGAAGAAGGCAGTGGGTGAAGGGTCGAAGGCAAGCGCCAGAGCATTCACGATGACACAGGAAGAGGCTAGAACGGACCCTGATGTAGTGTCCGGTACGTTTCTGGTGAACCAAACTCTAGCCTCAGTATTATTTGATTCAGGTGCCAGTAGGAGTTTTATTTCTGCTGTTTTTAGTGCCAAATTGCCCGTTAGTAGTAGGCGTGTGGATGTGCCGTTTGATGTAGAGACTGCTATAGGTAAAACCACCAGGATTTCTGAGGTAATTGAGGGTTGCGATGTAGAACTGGAGGGTCACAAATTCCCAGTTAAACCCTTTGCGATGACGTTAGGAGGTTTCGATTTGGTGCTTGGAATGGATTGGTTGGCAGATTTCGAGGCGAACATTGTGTGTCGCAAGAAGATGATCAGTTTGACAGCGCCTGACGGTAGTCCAGTGACAGTTTATGGGGATCGGGTTACTACGATTCCGAAAGTGATCTCAATGGCAGTGGCGGGGAAATGTATGAGGCGTGGATGTAACGCCTATTTATGTTATGTGAAAGATGTAGAAAAGCCAGCACCACAACTGTCTGATGTTCCGGTTGTGTGTGAGTTCCCCGACGTGTTCCCGGAAGACTTATCGGGATTGCCACCTGACAGAGAGATCGAGTTCCAGATTGATTTAGTACCAGGCGCCCAACCTGTTGCCAAAGCACCATACCGATTGGCCCCGACAGAGATGAAAGAGTTGATGGAACAGTTACAAGAGCTGTTGGATAAGGGGTTTATTCGACCGAGTATCTCACCTTGGGGTGCTCCGGTCCTGTTTGTAAAGAAGAAGGACGGTAGCATGAGGATGTGCATCGACTACCGTGAATTGAATAAGCTGACAGTGAAGAACCGATACCCCTTGCCAAGGATCGATGACTTATTTGACCAACTTCAAGGTGCTAGTTGGTTTTCACGTATAGATCTTCGATCAGGTTACCATCAACTAAAGGTGAAGGAACAGGATATCCCTAAAACAGCTTTTCGTACGCGCTACGGTCATTATGAGTTTCTTGTCATGTCTTTCGGTTTGACCAACGCGCCAGCTGCTTTTATGGATCTGATGAACAGGGTGTGCCGGCCGATGTTGGATAAATCAGTGATTGTATTCATTGATGATATCCTGATTTATTCAAAAAGTGAGACTGAGCATGCCGGTCACATTCGCGAAGTTCTGGAGACGTTGAGAAGGGAGAAGTTGTATGCTAAATTCTCCAAGTGCGCGTTCTGGTTGCGTGAAGTTCAATTCTTGGGTCACGTGGTAAATCCGGATGGGATTACGGTCGATCCGGCGAAAGTGGAAGCAGTGATGCAATGGAAGTCTCCGAAGACGCCGTCCGAGATCCGTAGTTTCTTGGGTTTGGCGGGTTACTACCGAAGGTTCATCCAAGACTTTTCCAAAATTGCTTCTCCACTGACGAAGTTGACCCGGAAGGATGTGAAATTTGTATGGGGTCAAGCTCAAGAGAAGGCGTTTGAAGAACTGAAGACGAGATTGACCCAAGCTCCAGTATTGGCATTACCCGAAGGGAGTGAAGATTTGGTGGTTTATTCTGATGCCTCCTACTCGGGGTTGGGATGTGTATTGATGCAGAGGGGAAAGGTGATAGCTTATGCATCCCGGCAGCTGAAAGTTCATGAGGCTAATTACCCTACTCATGACTTGGAGCTCGCAGCTGTGGTTTTCGCGTTGAAGATTTGGCGGCACTATTTGTACGGGACGAAGTGCACCATCTTCACGGACCACAAAAGGTTGAAGTACTTCTTCGAGCAGAAAGATCTGAATATGAGGCAGAGACGGTGGTTGGAACTAATAAAAGACTACGATTGTGAAATCCATTACCACCGGGCAAAGCTAACGTGGTGGCTGATGCCCTTAGCCGAAAAGAGAGGCCCGAGCCGATTCGGGTGAAAGCATACCAGCTAATCATGACCTCAGACATGATGCAACAAGTCAGAGAGTTCCAGGATGAAGCATTGAAAGATGAACATCTTAACTCTGAACGAATGAGAGGACTGGTAGCGGAGCTAGTAGAAAACACGACGGGCGTTAAAACCCGGTTTGGGCGTATGTGGATTCCTCGTCTCGGGGATCTACGAATGAAGATATGGATGAAGCTCATAAGTCCCGATACTCCATTCATCCCGGCGCCACCAAGATGTACCAAGACATGAAGAAAGATTATTGGTGGCCGGGTATGAAACACGATGTGGTGGAGTATGTGAGTAAATGCCTCACGTGTTTGCAAGTAAAGGCGGAGCACCAGAAGCCGTATGGAAAGATTCAACCTTTGGACATCCCGGAGTGGAAGTGGGAACACATCACCATGGATTTTATCACAAAGCTGCCACGCACCCCTAAAGGGTATGATACGATCTGGGTGATTGTGGATCGATTGACGAAGAGTGCTCACTTCTTACCGATGCGGGAGACATATTCGTCCGAGAAGTTGGCTGATCTTTTCATCAAAGAAATTGTGACTCGTCACGGTGTACCGGTGTCGATTGTATCTGATCGCGACACACGGTTTACATCCAAATTTTGGAAGAAATTCCACGATGCTATGGGGACGAGATTGCATATTAGCACGGCTTATCATCCTCAAACTGATGGTCAGTCGGAAAGGACCATTCAGACCTTGGAGGATATGCTTCGGGCATGTGTTATCGATTTCGGAGGAAGTTGGGATGACCATCTACCGTTAGCTGAGTTCTCGTACAACAACAGTTATCATGCTAGTATTGGCATGCCACCCTACGAGATGTTATACGGTAGAAGATGCAGGACCCCCGTCTGTTGGGGTGAAATTGGTCAAAAAGAATTGGGAAGCGTCGAGGTGGTAGAGGCTACGACTGAAAAGCTCGAAAGAATTAAAGCGTATATGAAAGCTGCCAAAGACCGACAGAAATCGTATGCCGACAAACGACGCAGACCGATTGAGTTCCAGGTGGGAGATCGTGTTATGTTGAAGGTCTCACCTTGGAAAGGGATCATTCAATTCCGAAAGCGGGGTAAGTTGAGTCCGCGATATATAGGCCCTTTCCGAATCATTGCTCGAGTAGGAGAGGTGGCCTATAGGTTAGAATTGCCAGACGAACTAAGTGGAATTCACCCGACTTTCCACGTGTCTCATCTGAGGAAATGTTTGGCGGACGAAGACATGGTCGTTCCACTGGACGATATAGAGGTAGACGAAAAGCTCAATTATGTAGAGCAACCAGTGGCGATCTTAGATCGCAAAGAAAAGAGGTTGAGAAATAAAGTGGTTCCCCTTGTGCGTGTACAGTGGCGGCACAGGAAGGGATCCGAGTCGACGTGGGAAACTGAAGAAGAAATGAGACAACATTACCCACGACTATTTGAGGAATGACAGGTTTCGGGGACGAAACCTAAAATAAGGGGGGTGGACTTGTAACACCCGTAATTTCATTAGACAACGGGAAATAATAAGAAGAAAAGAAAATAAAGAATTTTGGGAGGAAAAGGAAAAGGAAGAGAAAGTAGAAGGGGGTTTTGAGTAAGAGTACAAAGAAAAGAGAAATATCTGATATACATAGGGATGGCTGCCCATTTCCTTTCTCACAACCCCCAAATCAGCGAGAACTTTAGAGAGAGAAAGAGAGCAGACTACGAGTTTGAAGGAAGAACAAGAAGAAGAGGAAGACGAGTTCGAGGTACTGGGTTCTACGGCTACTGATTTCGAAGGAGTCATACCCAGCAGCACAATGTGAGTTCTAAGACCCCTTCTTTTACGTATTTTGAACGAATTTTGGGGCTGGAACACATATTAAAACTGTTTTCGAGCGGTGAGCGCTCAATCTGTGTATGTATGTATGAGTATGAAGGTGCGTATGGTCCGTTTGGACTGCTATGCCTAGTGTATGTAAGATTTCTAGGGCAGGTAGATGAATCTCAGCATGTTGATCATATGAGTACTGCCGAATGTATGTTTTAGGAATCCTTCCTATGATATGCATGATGTTTAGTTAATTTTAAGCAGCAGATATGATAAATCAGTGTTAATGTATGATTGAGATGATGTATG
Organism: Flaveria linearis; assembly: GCA_024085815.1. Lineage (NCBI taxonomy): Eukaryota > Viridiplantae > Streptophyta > Magnoliopsida > Asterales > Asteraceae > Flaveria > Flaveria linearis. The sequence goes on along the minus strand of CM044013.1, from coordinate 59,851,967 downwards.
GATTGTAGAAATGGAACAGGTTAAGTTGCAGGTTGCCTTACTCAACCGCATTGTCCAAATGCGGACAGCCAGAGTAAATGTGGTGGTGGTCAACCGCATTAACTAATGCGGACGACCAGGGAAAGTGCGGCTAAGACATCAGGCAACCGCATTGACTAATGCGGATGACCAAGCAAATGCGGTCAAGGCCTTCCTTCATCCGCATTAACCCGATACGGGTATACTCGATATGCAGTAAAGGCAGTAAGCCGCATTAACCCATGCGGGAGACCAACTCAGGAATGCGGTAAGACATTCCTCATCCGCATTGACTAATGCGGATGAGGCAAATTAATGCGGATAAGGTATTCCTCATCCGCATTGACTAATGCGGACGGGGCAGACTAATGCGGTGAGCAGAATGCACTGTGAAATTAAGTTTAGCATGGCCAGGTTCATTTGGGTGGACTAGTAACGTAGGCATGATGATGATGATGATGTTGCAGGGGTATACCTATGGTATACTATATATGAATGATGCCTTATATAATGATGGATGTATGTTATGTGTATGTTCCTTATGAATGTGTATTTTATCTTTAACAACTTTACGTGAATGAATGAACGAAAGAAATGAATGTATTAAGAACGTAAAGTGAAAGATAATGAAAGAAGGAACATGATGAATGAATGCATGCATTAATGAAAGAAAGTAAGTAAGGCTTGCAAGCAAAATGAAAGGAGGTGCACACCCCTGGCAGGTGTTAGCTCAACGGTGTGCGGGTTAGCTACCCCGAAGGATGCACATCGGGGTCAGTCTTTGTGATTGACCAGAAGTATGTATGGGATCCTTGCTGCTTGCCCTAGGTGACTGGATCAGCATTAGTGCACAACGTTCGTGATTGATCATCACAGGTCCAGCACCGCATTTGTGCACAACGTTCGGGGTATAGCATATGGCATTGATCCAGAAGTAAAGTGAAAAGATAAGTGGTGCATATACTCACCCCAGGTGACTGGATCAGCATTTGTGCACAACGTTCGTGGCTAACCACCACAGGTCCAGCACCAGTAGTATGTATGATGAAAGGGGGTTGTACATGTCACCGAATGTAATGAACGTTCGAACGAAAGTAATAAAGGAATGAATGAATAAAATGAATGTTCGAACGTATGAAGTGAAAGTATGAATGAAAGTAAAGACATACGAAAGTATGTAAAATATGAATGAAAGTAAAGACATACGAAAGTATGTAAAGTATATAAAGTATGTATGTATGAAAGTACACGAATGAAAGTAAGAAATGAATGAAGAGATAATAATAATATTATCTACGTGTACGTATGATGTGTGAGCACATGTATGAAAGAACAGTTAATAAAAATGAAAGTATGTTTTATGTTAAAACTAGAACTCACTCAGCAACGCTGACTTTTATGTGTTTTCCAGTTCGCAGGTAGTGTTGCTGAGAATGGCACGAGGCGGCTACTCAGCTCTTTTGGGATGGCATTCTCCATTTAATAATGATGCAACGTCATGTGTTGTGGGTCCATAATGCGTGCAACACATTATGTTGCATGCAAGTGCAAGATTTCTTGATAATCCTGATAAACATGATTATTTAAGAAATCTTGCTTATGAAGGAAAATATATTTTTGAACATAATATCTTCTATATGAAGAAGAATATGTTTTCCTTCTTTTATGTTCTTTCGGTAGAGGTCGCTGTATGACCCTATGATTGCTGAGGATTCGAATAAACGAGATTATCCTCGTTTTCTTATGCATCAGCAGTAATCATAGTATAGTTAAGCAATGTAAAGAAAGGCTTGTATTTTGTAATCAAGACAATGATGTAAAAGCTTTTATGATGAAATGAGAATGCATGTTTTATTAATTCCGCTGCGTCTTTTATGAACATATATTAAATGTATGTTTTACGTGTGATGATAACCAACAGTAGGGTGCCCGGTGAGCGGGGCCTTACAGTGTTGGTCACTTAACAAGTAGTTTTTCTCTCAAACTCACTTAGAACAACACTCAGAAAGAGTCTTAACAAGAGTTGATCACAATATAACAAGTAGCAAATGATAATAAACACAGGAAGTAAATTTTCAAGGTACTTTTATATATTGATTCTCAACTTAAAGGATTACAGGACTCTTACAAGCACACTCTCACTTCCTATTGAGTTACAATGAGAACTATATATATAATACTACCTACAGCCGGATATACTTTGATTCCAGCTGGAAACCTACAACCAAAAGTCTATACTACAAGACTATAGGTTAAGGTATCTTAGATATTTTATCTGAGATTTGGTAGTCAGGACATGTCCCTGACTTACCTTTGTCACCAACTAAGGTTGGTAACATGTACTATCATAAAAAGGTAAACAGCGGAATAAAGTATGGTCAACTACATGGCTCTTTAGGAAAAAGCCATGCTGTATCAGAGGTCTGCAGTGGAATGTCAGAGACCATACTTATGTCCACTGGTTCATAGCAGTGTCTTCCGAAGTTTAAGTTGCTTCGGAAGAATAACTTCTTCCGAAGCCACTTATACTTCGGAAGACTGCTTCTTCCGAGGCTTAGCAACTTCTCCTTGTCTTCAGAAGTAGAGTTTGTCTTTGGAAGTTGATCTTTCACTTGTCTTCGGAAGAACTCTTCAACCTTCGGAAGTTCACATGCTTAGCTTCAGAAGCCTTTGAATGTAGCACTAAAATTGACTAAGTAAAGTAGTTTTGGTTGCACCAACCTTTCTCATGATCCAACACTTTTGTTTGATTACTCTGATATTCAGTTCAAGAATTGACATACTAATTGGTTCTACTTGTTTACCATAGAAACCGTAGTACTTAAGGAACTGCTTCATTTATTGCTTATCCTTGAACTATTGTTGGACTCTTTCTGTTTTCTTTCTCTCTATGCAGCCCTCTTTCTTATAGCTAACGTATATGTTTTCTTCAATTAGCATGAGTTTCGGCTATTAGATTAGACTTAATCTCAGTAGTACTCCACTTCATGACCTCATAAAAATTGAATATTTTCAACTCAAATTGAGCTGCAATGAGACATTTTTCTTGATCTTTCTTTTCTTTTTTACAGAAAAGATCATGGGTTTAAATTTGGCAGTTGAGTTGTTGAAGCCCGCTGAGTAGTTGTTCTTTGGGTGCTTTTGGCAGATGGCCTTGATAACTTAAATGACACCTTTTTGACAGCTTTTGCTTTTGGTTTAGGTGGAGTTTTTGATGTTGATCTGCTTGGTTCATCATCACGATTGAATTCTTTTATTGTAGTTCTTGCCGCTATTGAATCCTTTACATTTGTGATATGTGCAATGATGTTCTTCTTAATAAAGGATTCTTGAGATTTGCCTGCTTTCAGTACCACAACCTCTTTTTCAACACTTTGCGACAACATCTCCATCTTTTTGGTTATCAGAAATTTGACATTTGAATTTTGTGCCTCAATCACAATTATCTCTTCAGCAGTTATGTAACACCCCAACCCGGGTAAGGTTGACGTGTCACATAAACAGTAATCAGAGTCTCATGAATGATAGAATTAAAGTACTAAGAAACACACAAATCCTTACATAGGTCCAAATAATTTAAATAAAGTCTTAAAATCAAAATACTATTAAATCTTATTAATCCAAATGTTCTCATCGTAACTTCTTGAGTTAACACTCTTCACTCGTTCCCCTGAGCCCCTTGAGTACCTGCTATAAAATAAGAGAAAACAACAAAAGAAAATACGGCTGAGCCAAAGAATGCTCAGTAACGGAAATAAACAATAGCAATACAATGATCAATCATGATAACAATGAGATGATCAAGTTGAAAATCAAATAATAATGATCATCTAAAAGGAATACCCATATGAGCCAATAATAATAACAATTAACAATGTGTACATTAGCTGCAGTTCTAATGCACCAATATGTGAGATAGGAATGTGGGCACACACACCTAACCATCTCACCAATAACAATAACAATGATATCCTAGGATCGATCCATATGCCTCCTTTAACAATAATCAATATGTGTAACAACTTAGCACATAATAATAATGTAGAGACGCTGTGGTCTAATCGCTCTGCCACAGATAGAGCACGTCACTTGTGCCACAATGACGCCCTATGTCCCCATAGGTGGATGTGCTCGGGTATGGAGGTCAATAATACAATCAAGTCAATATAACACAATAAGTTACACTAGAGCTCATAACCCTTAATCAAGGTTACTAGCTATAATCAATCATTTAGGAAGCATGTGACAATGAGTACAAAGCAGATAAAGGCTATCACATGCAAACAATATCAACTATACAATAAACACTTATAACAATAATCTTATGGATTTAATAACCAACAAGTCAAGTTAAGAATTCAAAATACAGATCAAGAACGAGAGGTATTCATGCTACGAGAGGGAAAGGTCGGAATCCGTACCTTATACACGAATGACAATAATCAGAAACAAAGTCTAGGCTCGGTTAACGCCGTGAGAACCTACGATAACGTAACGCAAATTATAGTTTGAAAAATTCCAGTTCTGCCTCTGTCTTTTCGCACTCGTTAAAAATACTAAACGACGTTTAAAAATTCTGAAAATCTCCAGTTTACTAGATTAGTGATTTCTAAACAACTTTCATTTAGAAGAGTTTCTGATTTGGATTACCGAAATATGAGAAAAACGTGGATCTTTACAGCTGCGCAGAACTGCTAGCTGTTACGAAAACGACTGTTTGAAGGTCTAAACGAATGAGTTTTTCAATGTTTTATATATCAACGGATTCGTCTTTCGACGAACTTCGTCATGGACATAAAGTTTAACTGATTTGAATCTGTTATGAAAAAGTTATGGCCTCCGTAAGTTGGCTGTAAAATACGGAACTAAATCAACTAATTAAAGCTTATTTTTAAACAAAATGAACTATTTATAATGTTTGTTAATATTATATAAAACTATAACTGTCAAAAGTTATATATTATTCACTTATATAATTTATCAGTATTGTTTTGAAACATAATAGTGACATTATTTAATTAAATAATAGTATTATAATTAAATAATAGTATTTTCTAAAAAACATTTTATAGAAATATTAGAGCATTTAAAGAAATAAATTTATAGAAAATATTTAGATGATCTTAAAAATAAAGAGTGTTTACAAAACTGATTTTTTATAATTTTTGGAAATTTTTACATATTTTTAAAAAGGTCAGAAAGGCTTCAAAAAAATGGCAGGGGCTCGGGTTCGAACCCGGGACCCCTTGCCTGTCCCTCTTAAGCTTTAACCAGCAGGCTAGGGCGCCTGCGCCTGATATGTATTGGTTTTAATTCCTTTTAACCAGTCCCGCATCTAAGAACCCCAATTCCAAGAACCCTAGAAACGATTTGATCCAAATTAACCTTTAATTCGTTGTTGTAAATGCTTAATTTTATAGGGCTTTTGTTCCCCCACCCTAAATCGAGTGTATAGGAGTTCTTAATTACCTGATTACGTTTCGAATTGAAGACGAACGCCACGAAGAACAGGTCGCGGTCACCTTGGTCCAATCGATGAGTAAATGCAGACTATAATCGAATTAAACTCGAGGGTAGCTTCGAACAATGATCTTTATGTAAAACCTCTTCTCAATTTCAGTTTAAATCACTCGGAAGGTGGTTCTCACTTAGCTTGCAGTTCGCGACTAAGAAGGAATCAAACAGGATGAATTCGTGGATTGCAGGTCGGTTTGAGAGTATAGACAGATTAGTAATGGATATATGATTGATTAATTCGAGTTAATTTGATTATTATCCACGTTTGAGTGGATTTAGTTAGGTGAGTTAAAGTGGGTTCGTTAGTGCTCCACAAACCGTGAAATCCGGACGATTTTTCTTCAATTAACGCGTGTATTATGGTTGGAATCTGACTCACGAACGATTTGGTGCGTTGTGGGGTTTGAAAACCGAATTTTAATGGTTTTTTGGGGGTTCGCCGGAGGCGACCGGATTCCGGCCGGAAACCCGCCGGAAATGCGGGAGGGTGGAGAGAGAAAGAGGTTTGGTTTTTAAAAATTTTCACCATTGGTCCCTGTGGTTTATGTTTCTTTCATTTGAGGCTTAAACTTATTAATTTAAGTTTAAAAAATGGAACAATACCCCCTGAACTATTATTATATTATACTTTTATTATTATTGTTATTATTATTATTATTATTTTTTACGGGTATTATCAGAGTTTCATGAATGATAGAATTAAAGTACTAAGAAACACACAAATCCTTACATAGGTTCAAATAATTTAAATAAAGTCTTAAAATCAAAATACTATTAAATCTTATTAATCCAAATGTTCTCATCCTAACTTCTTGAGTTAACACTCTTCACTCGTTCCCCTCAGCCACTTGAGTACCTGCTATAAAAATAAGAGAAAACAACAAAAGAAAATACGGCTGAGCCAAAGAATGCTCAGTAACGGAAATAAACAATAGCAATACAATGATCAGTAATGATAACAATGAGATGATCAAGTTGAAAATCAAATGATAATGATCATCTAAAAGGAATACCCATATGAGCCAATAATAATAACACTTAACAATGTGTACATTAGCTGCAGTTCTAATGCACCAATATGTGAGATAGGAATGTGGGCACACACACCTAACCATCTCACCAATAAACAATAACAATGATATCCTAGGATCGATCCATACGCCTCCTTTAACAATAATCAATATGTGTAACAACTTAGCACATAATAATAATGTAGAGACGTTGTGGTCTAATCGCTCTGCCACAGATAGAGCACGTCACTTGTGCCACAATGACGCCCTATGTCCCCATAGGTGGATGTGCTCGGGTATGGAGGTCAATAATACAATCAAGTCAATATAACACAATAAGTTACACTAGAGCTCATAACCCTTAATCAAGGTTACTAGCTATAATCAATCATTTAGGAAGCATGTGACAATGAGTACAAAGCAGATAAAGGCTATCACATGCAAACAATATTTACTATACAATAAACACTTATAACAATAATCTTATGGATTTAATAACCACAAGTCAAGTTAAGAATTCAAAATACAGATCAAGAACGAGAGGTATTCATGCTACGAGAGGGAAAGGTCGGAATCCGTACCTTATACACGAATGACAATAATCAGAAACAAAGTCTAGGCTCGGTTAACGCCGTGAGAACCTACGATAACGTAACGCAAATTATAGTTTGAAAAATTCCAGTTCTGCCTCTGTCTTTTCGCACTCGTTAAAAATACTAAACGACGTTTAAAAATTCTGAAAATCTCCAGTTTACTAGATTAGTGATTTCTAAACAACTTTCATTTAGAAGAGTTTCTGATTTGGATTACCGAAATATGAGAAAAACGTAGATCTTTACAGCTGCGCAGAACTGCTAGCTGTTACGAAAACGACTGTTTGAAGGTCTAAACGAATTAGTTTTTCAATGTTTTATATATCAACGGATTCGTCTTTCGAAGGACTTCGTCATGGACATAAAGTTTAACTGATTTGAATCTGTTATGAAAAAGTTATGGCCTCCGTAAGTTGGCTGTAAAATACGGAACTAAATCAACTAATTAAAGCTTATTTTTAAACAAAATGAACTATTTATAATGTTTGTTAATATTATATAAAACTATAACTGTCAAAAGTTATATATTATTCACTTATATAATTATCAGTATTGTTTTGAAACATAATAGTGACATTATTTAATTAAATAATAGTATTATAATTAAATAATAGTATTTTCTATAAAACATTTATAGAAATATTAGAGCATTTAAAGAAATAAATTTATAGAAAATATTTAGATGATCTTAAAAATAAAGAGTGTTTACAGAACTGATTTTTTATAATTTTTGGAAATTTTTACATATTTTTAAAAAGGTCAGAAAGGCTTCAAAAAAAATATGGCAGGGGCTCGGGTTCGAACCCGAGACCCCTTGCCTGTCCCTCTTAAGCTTTAACCAGCAGGCTAGGGCGCCTGCGCCTGATATGTATTGGTTTAATTCCTTTTAACCAGTCCCGCATCTAAGAACCCCAATTCCAAGAACCCTAGAAACGATTTGATTCAAATTAACCTTCAATTCGTTGTTGTAAATGCTTAATTTTATAGGGCTTTTGTTCCCCACCCTAAATCGAGTGTATAGGAGTTCTTAATTACCTGATTACGTTTCGAATTGAAGACGAACGCCACGAAGAACATGTCGCGGTCACCTTGGTCCAATCGATGAGTAAATGCAGACTATAATCGAATTAAACTCGAGGGTAGCTTCGAACAATGATCTTTATGTAAAACCTCTTCTCAATTTCAGTTTAAATCACTCGGAAGGTGGTTCTCACTTAGCTTGCAGTTCGCGACTAAGAAGGAATCAACAGGATGAATTCGTGGATTGCAGGTCGGTTTGAGAGTATAGACAGATTAGTAATGGATATATGATTGATTAATTCGAGTTAATTTGATTATTATCCACGTTTGAGTGGATTTAGTTAGGTGAGTTAAAGTGGGTTCGTTAGTGCTCCACAAACCGTGAAATCCGGACGATTTTTCTTCAATTAACGCGTGTATTATGGTTGGAATCTGACTCACGAACGATTTGGTGCGTTGTGGGGTTTGAAAACCGAATTTTAATGGTTTTTTGGGGGTTCGCCGGAGGCGACCGGATTCCGGCCGGAAACCCGCCGGAAATGCGGGAGGGTGGAGAGAGAAAGAGGTTTGGTTTTTAAAAATTTTCACCATTGGTCCCTGTGGTTTATCTTTCTTTCATTTGAGGCTTAAACTTATTAATTTAAGTTTAAAAAATGGAACAATACCCCCTGAACTATTATTATTATTATTACTTTTATTATTATTGTTATTATTATTATTATTATTTTTACGGGTATTATCAGAGTTTCATGAATGATAGAATTAAAGTACTAAGAAACACACAAATCCTTACATAGGTTCAAATAATTTAAATAAAGTCTTAAAATCAAAATACTATTAAATCTTATTAATCCAAATGTTCTCATCCTAACTTCTTGAGTTAACACTCTTCACTCGTTCCCCTCAGCCACTTGAGTACCTGCTATAAAATAAGAGAAAACAACAAAAGAAAATACGGCTGAGCCAAAGAATGCTCAGTAACGGAAATAAACAATAGCAATACAATGATCAGTAATGATAAAAATGAGATGATCAAGTTGAAAATCAAATGATAATGATCATCTAAAAGGAATACCCATATGAGCCAATAATAATAACACTTAACAATGTGTACATTAGCTGCAGTTCTAATGCACCAATATGTGAGATAGGAATGTGGGCACACACACCTAACTATCTCACCAATAAACAATAACAATGATATCCTAGGATCGATCCATACGCCTCCTTTAACAATAATCAATATGTGTAACAACTTAGCACATAATAATAATGTAGAGACGCTGTGGTCTAATCGCTCTGCCACAGATAGAGCACGTCACTTGTGCCACAATGACGCCCTATGTCCCCATAGGTGGATGTGCTCGGGTATGGAGGTCAATAATACAATCAAGTCAATATAACACAATAAGTTACACTAGAGCTCATAACCCTTAATCAAGGTTACTAGCTATAATCAATCATTTAGGAAGCATGTGACAATGAGTACAAAGCAGATAAAGGCTATCACATACAAACAATATCAACTATACAATAAACACTTATAACAATAATCTTATGGATTTAATAACCAACAAGTCAAGTTAAGAATTCAAAATACAGATCAAGAACGAGAGGTATTCATGCTCCGAGAGGGAAAGGTCGGAATCCGTACCTTATACACGAATGACAATAATCAGAAACAAAGTCTAGGCTCGGTTAACGCCGTGAGAACCTACGATAACGTAACGCAAATTATAGTTTGAAAAATTCCAGTTCTGCCTCTGTCTTTTCGCACTCGTTAAAAATACTAAACGACGTTTAAAAATTCTGAAAATCTCCAGTTTACTAGATTAGTGATTTCTAAACAACTTTCATTTAGAAGAGTTTCTGATTTGGATTACCGAAATATGAGAAAAACGTGGATCTTTACAGCTGCGCAGAACTGCTAGCTGTTACGAAAACGACTGTTTGAAGGTTTAAACGAATGAGTTTTTCAATGTTTTATATATCAACGGATTCGTCTTTCGACGAGCTTCGTCATGGACATAAAGTTTAACTGATTTGAATCTGTTATGAAAAAGTTATGGCCTCCGTAAGTTGGCTGTAAAATACGGAACTAAATCAACTAATTAAAGCTTTTTTAAACAAAATGAACTATTTATAATGTTTGTTAATATTATATAAAACTATAACTGTCAAAAGTTATATATTATTCACTTATATAATTTATCAGTATTGTTTTGAAACATAATAGTGACATTATTTAATTAAATAATAGTATTATAATTAAATAATAGTATTTTCTAATAAAACATTTTATAGAAATATTAGAGCATTTAAAGAAATAAATTTATAGAAAATATTTAGATGATCTTAAAAATGAAGAGAGTTTACAGAACTGATTTTTATAATTTTTGAAAATTTTTACATAATTATTTAAGGCTGAACAAGCTTTAAAAAAAATAATTGAAGGTGCCCGGTTTCGAACCCGAGACCTCCAATCCACACTCCCACAACCTTACCAGTAAACCAAAGGCCTCAGCCGCGTAATGACTCAGCTTCTAATTCTTAAAACAAGTCTTAAACAAATCCCCTAATTTCCCCATGAACCCTAGTTTCAATTTGGATCAAATTGAAGTTCGATTCGTTGTTGTTAATGCTTAAATTCGTAGGGTTTTCATTCATCAACCAAAATCGAGTAGGTAGGTGTTCTTAATTACCTGTTTTGGAGTTCAAAACGTCGAGGACAATCGATGGGGAGGTCGCGGTTTGTCTTGAATCCAAACAATGGACAAACACTAATGAAAATCAAATTAACCTTGCAGGATCATTCCAAGATCGTTGTCAAGCAAAAGCCTTCTATCAATTTCATTTAAAAACATGCAGAAGACAGGGTTCGGCAAAGTTGCAGGTCCGCGACTAAGAAGGAATCGAACAGGAGGTTTTTGTGGATTGTAGGTGTAATTGGGAGTGTATACAGATTAGTAATTGATATATGATTGATTAGGTCGACTCAATTTGATTATTATTAACGATTGAGTGGTTTTAGTTAGGTATGTTAAAGTGGGTTTGTTAGTTGTCCTTTACCGTGTAATCCGCAAGCTTTTACTCTAATTTTATCGTATATTTTTGTTGGAAACTGACTCACGAACAATTTGGTGCGTTGTGGGGTTTGAAAACCGAATTTTAATGGTGGTTTGAGGGTCGCCGGCGCCGCGGTTTTGGCCGGAATTTGTGGCCGGAATAATCCCGCCGGAAATACGGGTAGAGGAGAGAGAGAAGGAGATTTGGTTTTTAAAAATTTTCACCATTGGTCCCTGTGGTTTATGTTTCTTTCAATTTTTACACAAAACTTATAAATTTAAGTTTTAACAATAGCAAAATCACCCCCTGTACTTTTATTTCTATTATTATTATTATTATTATTATTGTTATTATTATTATTATTATTTTTACGGGTATTATAATTCTACCCCCCTTAAAACAATTTCGTCCACGAAATTGCTAGGTACAGACCGAACTAAGATATGACATACGTACACGGAGTGATAAAAAAAATCAACAAGTGGATGAGATAACTCATAATCATTTTGATGCAGAGACGGAGCTAATCACAAAAATAGAACATGTAACAGATAGTCTGATGATCAGGAATTAATAACTGATATCTTAATAGCGTAAAGCCAAATATATTAAGAAATATATTAATAAAACCAAGTACTAAGCTGTAAAAAGATTCGGATATTGGGAACGGATTGTATCTTCCATCTCCCATGTAGCTTCGCGTTCAGAATGGTTTTTCCATAAAACTTTAACGAACGGTATAGACTTGCGTCTCATAACTCGTTCTTAACGATCAATAATAGCTTCAGGTTCTTCTTCATAAGAAAGATCTTCTTGAATCGCGTGAAGAGAGTAACTAATAACGTGCAACGGATGATAGTTGTATCCCCTCAACAAAGAGACATGAAAAACGTTATGAACATGAGAGAGTTGCGGTGGCAATGCTAAACGATACGAGACTTCTCCAACCCTTTCAAGAATCTCAAACGGACCGATAAAACGTGGACTTAACTTTCCTTTAATTCCAAATCGACGTATGCCACGACAAGGTGACACTTTGAGAAACACATGATCTCCGACTCTAAATTCCAACGCTCGTCGGTGTTGATCGGCGTAACTCTTTTGTCTAGTTTGGGCTTCTTTCAACTTTTCTCTGGCAATGGCAACTTTGTCATTAGTAATTCTAACAAATTCCGGTCCTTCGATTATCTTCTCTCCAACCTCATTCCAACATATTGGTGCTCTACACTTTCGACCATATAGAAGTTCAAACGGGGCCATATTTATACTAGCCTGCCAACTATTATTATACGCGAACTCAACTAAGCATAGATACTCATCCCAATTGCCCGTCCATTCGAGTGCGCATGCTCTAAGCATATCTTCCAAAGTCTGAATAGTGCGTTCAGATTGTCCGTCAGTCTGCAGATGGAAAGCGGTACTAAATCTTAACTTGGTTCCCCAAGCATTTGGAAACCCTTCCAAAAGCGTGACGTGAAACGCGGATCTCTATCACATACAATCGATGATGGCGTGCCATGAAGTCGAATAATATCTTGCAGAAATATCTCTGATAATTTGCTAACTGAGTAACCCTGTTGGATGGGCAAGAAATGAGCCGACTTTGTGAGTCTATCAACTACGAACCAAATGGCGTCGTTCTTCTTGAATGTTTTTGGTAGGCCTGTAACAAAGTCCATGGAAATATCATCCTATTTTCACACAGGAATATCTAATGGTTGCAGTAATCCACTAGCTCTTTGATGCTCAATCTTTACTTGCTGACAAGTTAAACAATGACTCACATATTTAGCTACATCTTCTTTCATACCACTCCACCAAAGTTCTGCCTTAAATCTCTATACATCTTAGTGGCTCCCGGGTGAATAGAGAATGGTGAACTGTGTGCCTCTGCTAATAAGGAGTCACGAAGGGTTGAGTCATCTGGCACACATAATCTATTCCCACACCAGATAACTCCTTGTTCATCAACTCGAAACTCAGATTGTTTCCCTATCTTCAAATTTTGTAATATCGCCCAAAGTTCTCCATCTTGATTCTGAGCTTCCTTGATCTGTGTAATAAGATCAGATTCTATCCTCATCTTGGCTAGATAACCGTTAGACTCACCAAGCTGTAACCCAACTTCCATTTTATCAAGATCTGAGATAATCTGTGGTTGGATTTGAAGATATGCTACTCCACCTGCACTCTTTCGACTGAGAGCATCTGCCACGACATTCGCCTTGCCCGGATGATACTGGATGTTGGCATCGTAATCCTTGAGTAGTTCTAACCATCTCCTCTGCCTCATATTGAGTTCTTTTTGAGTGAAAATATACTTAAGGCTCTTATGATCAGTAAAGATGTCACATGTCTCTCCATACAAATAATGTCTCCAAATCTTTAATGCAAACACTACAGCTGCAAGCTCTAAGTCATGTGTTGGGTAGTTTACTTCGTACGGTTTAAGCTGTCGGGAAGCATAGGCAATAACTTTACCATGCTGCATAAGAACACAACCGAGTCCCTTCTTTGATGCATCACTATAAATTTGGTATCCGCCAGAACCCGAAGGTAACGTAAGAATAGGGGCAGATACCAGTCTTTTCTTCAGTTCCTCAAAACTCTTTTCTCTATCCTCGTTCCACGTAAATTTTACACCCTTTCTCATAAGTTGAGTTAGAGGTAAAGCTACACGAGAGAAACCTTCCACAAAACGTCGGTAATAGCCCGCTAAACCAAGAAAACTACGAACTTCAGTGACGGATGTCGGTCGAGGCCATTTAGTAATAGCTTCCACCTTTGCCGGATCCATAGTGATACCTTTAGCTGATACAACATGGCCTAAAAATGCCACTTGTTCAAGCCAAAAGTCACACTTAGAAAATTTAGCATATAACTTCTTTTGGCGTAAGGTCTCCAAAATCGTGCGAAGGTGGTCTTCATGCTCCTCTCTACTTTTAGAGAATACCAAGATGTCATCGATAAAAACAATTACAAAGCGGTCCAAATACTCATGGAACACTCTGTTCATGAGGTCCATAAAGACAGCTGGAGCATTGGTCAAGCCAAAAGGCATAACTAGGAACTCATAGTGACCGTAACGGGTGCGGAATGCTGTCTTAGGAACATCTCGATCTCGGATCCTCAATTGATGGTATCCTGATCTGAGGTCGATCTTAGAGAAGAACTTTGCCCCTTGTAGTTGATCGAAGAGATCGTCAATACGCGGTAACGGATAGCGGTTCCGGATAGTAATCTTATTAAGCTCTCGGTAGTCGATGCATAGACGCATACTACCATCTTTCTTCTTCCATTCAAACCACGAGGTACATCACTTTCCAGCAATTGATTCCACCCAACTTGCAATAATGCAAATAAATTAATCAACAAGATCGGTTATATGTTTCCTAAACTAATGGTACATCAAATTGCGTCTAAAACACTACAAACCACCACCATTGGCCTCATCCTCGTCGCGGATCTGCAACCAAGTCGAAATCCATCCTCCGGCCAATTTGATGCGAGTTTGATAGAGGGCTTTTCATCATCGAAGTCATTAGAAACTATCTGTACAATTAATTGGATTATCATCATCGTTTGGATAGCAATCGAACTTCACAGCATTCGCGACCTGTTCTTCGTGGATTCATCATCGAATCGACTTCATTCTGGTAAATTAAAACTATATACATACTCGATTTTAGACTAGGAATGAAAGCCCCAACATTGATTTGGCTATTAACATCGATTTGATATTCAATTTGGTCGAAATCGTTTCTAGGGTTTATAAGGTTTGAAATTGGGGGTTTGGATTCAGATTGGTTAAAAGGTTTAAAAACCAAAACAGATTAGGCGCAGGCGCCCTAGCCTGCTGGTTAAAGCGAAAGAGGGATGGGCAGGAGGTCACGGGTTCGAACCCGAGCCCCTGCCATATTTTTTTTAAAGCCTTTCTAAGCCTTTAAAAATTACAGAAAAATTCTCAAAAATTATAAAAAACCTTTTATAAGCTCTGTTTATTTTTAAATCAGCAACCTTAATTTTTCGTAATTTTCTTCGAGTTTAAACCTTTATAAAACAATGTAACAAAGACATTTAGTTTAATTCTTTTATGGATTCTTCTAAATAAATGGTAAAAATCAGATTAAATATAAGACTTCTGTTATAAAAGTACCTAATTAATCTCTGTAAATCAATTTATTAAAAAGCTTAACAATTCTTATATATATTGTTAACAAACGTTATAAATAGTTTATTTCGTTTAAAAATAAACTTTAAATAGTTGATTTAGTTCCGTATTTTACAGCCAACTTACGGAGGCCATAACTTTTTCATAACAGATTCAAATCAGTTAAACTTTATGTCCATGACAAAGTTCGTCGAAAGACGAATCCGTTGATATATAAAACATCGAAAAACTCATTCGTTTACATCGCCAAACAGTCGTTTTTGTAACAGCTAGCAGTTCTGCGCAGCTGTAAAAATCCACATTTTTCTCATATTTCGGTAATCCAAATCAGAAACTTTTCTAAATGAAAGTTGTTCAAAAATCACTATTCTAGTAAACTGGAGATTTTCAGAATTTTTAAACGTCGTTTAGTATTTTTAACGAGTGCGAAAAGACAGAGGCAGAACTGGAATTTTTCAAACTATAATTTGCGTTACGTTATCGTAGGTTCTCACGACGTTAACCGAGCCTAGACTTTGCTCCTGATTATTGTCATTCGTGTATAAGGTACGGATTCCGACCTTTCCTCTCTCGTAGCATGAATTCCTCTCATTCTTGATTTTTATCTGAATCCAGAACTTGACTTGTTGTTTATTAAATCCATAAGATTGTTGTTATAAATGATTATCGTGTAGTTGACATTGTTTGCATGTGATAGGATTTATCTTCTTGTACTCATTGTCACATGCTTCCTAAATTATTGATTATAGCTAGTGACCTTGATTAAGGGTTATGAGCACTAGTGTAACTTATTGTGTTATATTGGCTTGATCGATTGTATTATTGACCTCCGTACCCGAGCACATCCACCTATGGGGACATAGGGCGTCATTGTGGCACAAGTGACGTGCTCTATCTGTGGCAGAGCGATTAGACCACAGCGTCTCTACGTTATTATTACGTGCTAAGTTGTTGCACATATTAATTAGTGTTAAAGGAGGCGTATGGATCGATCCTAGGATATCATTGTTATTGTTTATTGGTGAGATGGTTAGGTGTGTGTGCCCACATTCGTATCTCACATATTGGTGCATTAGAACTGCAGCTAATGTACACATTGTTAAGTGTTATTATTATTGGCTCATATGGATATTCCTTTTAGATGATCATTATCATTTGATTTTCAACTTGATCATCTCATTGTTATCATTACTGATTATTGTATTGCTATTGTTTATTTCCGTTACTGAGCATTCTTTGGCTCAGCCGTATTTTCTTTTGTTGTTTTCTCTTATTTTTATAGCAGGTACTCAAGGGGCTCAGGGGAACGAGTGAAGAGTGTTAACTCAAGGAGTTAGGATGAGAACATTTGGATTAATAAGATTTAATAGTATTTTGATTTTAAGACTTTATTTAAATTATTTTGCCTGTCCCTCTTAAGCTTTAACCAGCAGGCTAGGGCGCCTGCGCCTGATATGTATTGGTTTTAATTCCTTTTAACCAGTCCCGCATCTAAGAACCCCAATTCCAAGAACCCTAGAAACGATTTGATCCAAATTAACCTTCAATTCGTTGTTGTAAATGCTTAATTTTATAGGGCTTTTGTTCCCCACCCTAAATCGAGTGTATAGGAGTTCTTAATTACCTGATTACGTTTCGAATTGAAGACGAACGCCACGAAGAACAGGTCGCGGTCACCTTGGTCCAATCGATGAGTAAATGCAGACTATAATCGAATTAAACTCGAGGGTAGCTTCGAACAATGATCTTTATGTAAAAATTTCCAAAAATTATAAAAATCAGTTCTGTTAACTCTCTTTAATTTTTAAGACCATCTACATATTTTCGAGAATTTGTTTCTTTAAATGCTTTAATATTTCTATAAAATATTTTTATAGAAAACACTATTATTTAATTATAATACTATTATTTAATTAAATAATGAATCACTATTATGTTTCAAAACAATACTGATATATTATGTAAATGAATAATATATAACTTTTGATAGTTATAGTTATATATAATTAACAAACATTATAAATAGTTCATTTTGTTTAAAAATAAGCTTTAAATAGTTGATTAGTTCCGTATTTTTACAGCCAACTTACGGAGGCCATAACTTTTTTATAACAGATTCAAATCAGTTAAATCTTATGTCCGTGACGAAGTTAGTCAAAAGACGAATCTGTTGGTATATAAAACATCGAAAAACTCATTCGTTTAGACCTCTAAAGAGTCGTTTTCGTAACAGCTAGCAGTTCTGCGCAGCTGTAAAGATCCACGTTTTTCTCATATTTCGGTAATCCAAATCAGAAACTTTTCTAAATGAAAGTTGTTCAGAAATCACTAATTTAGTAAACTGGAGATTTTCAGAATTTTTAAACGTCGTTTAGTATTTTTAACGAGTGCGAGAAGACAGAGGCAGAACTGAAATTTTTCAAACTATAATTTGCGTTACGTTATCGTAGGTTCTCACGGCGTTAACCGAGCCTAGACTTTGTTTCTGATTATTGTCATTCGTGTATAAGGTACGGATTCCGACCTTTCCCCTCTCGTAGCATGAATACCTCTCGTTTCATGATCTTTACTTTGAAATTCTAACTTGACTGCGTAATTATTAAACTCTTTGAGATTATTGATTATTGATCATAAGTATTGATTGTTCACATGCGATAGGATTTAATTGCTTGTACTCATTGTCGCATGTCCTTGAATTGCTCGATTATTAGTTATGACTAATGACATTGATTAAATATTATGAACCTTAGTGCAAATTATTGTTTTCTTTTGAATTGATTGTATTGTATTATTGACCTCCGTACCCGAGCACATCCACCTATGGGGACATAGGGCGTCATTGTGGCACAAGTGACGTGCTCTATCTGTGGCAGAGCGATTGGACCACAGCGTCTCTACATTATTATTACGTGCTAAGTTGTTGCACATATTAATTAGTGTCAAAGGAGGCGTATGGATCGATCCTAGGATATCATTGTTATTGTTATTGGTTAGATGGTTAGGTGTGTGTGCCCACATTCCTATCTCACATATTGGTGCATTAGAACTGCAGCTAATGTACACATTGTTAATTGTTATTATTATTGGCTCATATGGGTATTCCTTTTAGATGATCATTATTATTTGATTTTCAACTTGATCATCTCATTGTTATCATGATTGATCATTGTATTGCTATTGTTTATTTCCGTTACTGAGCATTCTTTGGCTCAGCCGTATTTTCTTTTGTTGTTTTCTCTTATTTTTATAGCAGGTACTCAAGGGGCTCAGGGGAACGAGTGAAGAGTGTTAACACAAGAAGTTAGGATGAGAACATTTTGATTAATAAGATTTAATAGTATTTTGGTTTTAAGACTTTATTTAAATTATTTGGACCTATGTAAGGATTTGTGTGTTTCTTAGTACTTTAATTCTATCATTTATGAAACTCTGATTACTGTTTATGTGACACGTCAACCCTACCCGGGTTGGGGTGTTACAGTTATGTAACACCCCAACCCGGGTAGGGCTGACGTGTCACACAAACAGTAATCAGAGTTTCATGGATAATAAAATTAAAGTGCTAAGAAACATTCAAATCCTTACATAGGTCCAAATAATTTAAATAAGGTCTTAAAATCAAAATACTATTAAGTCTTATTGATCCAATTGTTCTCATCCTAACTTCTTGAGTTAACACTCTTCACTCGTTCCCCTGAGCCCCTTGAGTACCTGCTATAAAAATAAGAGAAAACAACAAAAGAAAATACGGCTGAGCCAAAGAATGCTCAGTAACGGAAATAAACAATAGCAATACAATAATCAGTAATGATAACAATGAGATGATCAAGTTGAAAATCAAATGATAATGATCATCTAAAAGGAATACCCATATGAGCCAATAATAATAACACTTAACAATGTGTACATTAGCTGCAGTTCTAATGCACCAATATGTGAGATAGGAATGTGGGCACACACACCTAACCATCTCACCAATAAACAATAACAATGATATCCTAGGATCGATCCATACGCCTCCTTTAACACTAATTAATATGTGCAACAACTTAGCACGTAATAATAACGTAGAGACGCTGTGGTCTAATCGCTCTGCCACAGATAGAGCACGTCACTTGTGCCACAATGACGCCCTATGTCCCCATAGGTGGATGTGCTCGGGTACGGAGGTCAATAATACAATACAATCAATTCAAAAGAAAACAATAATTTGCACTAAGGTTCATAATCTTTAATCAATGTCATTAGTCATAACTAATAATCGAGCAATTCAAGGACATGCGACAATAAGTACAAGCAATTAAATCCTATCGCATGTGAGCAATCAATACTTATGATCAATAATCAATAATCTCAAAGAGTTTAATAATTACGCAGTCAAGTTAGAATTTCAAAGTAAAGATCATGAAACGAGAGGTATTCATGCTACGAGAGGGGAAAGGTCGGAATCCGTACCTTATACACGAATGACAATAATCAGAAACAAAGTCTAGGCTCGGTTAACGCCGTGAGAACCTACGATGTTTAACATGTTATCAAAGTTCATATATGCTTGTATATATGAAAAACGCAGCGGAATATATGGTTTAAAACATGTTATTAAGTGAGTTGTTAAACCATTTTTAACAAACAACCCCAACCCATGGATCTTTATACATAATGCATACAAATGAAAGAACATAAAATGTAAAGATTACAACCTTTGAAGCTGCAGAAATCCGAGATTAAAGAGATGAAAGGTTGTGTTCTTGTGGCTAAACTTCAAGGTAGAAGTTCTCAAGATAGCATACCCAAGCCTATCAACAAAACACCTTGAATGCTAGGATCTTTGACACCAATTTCCAGCTACAAAACCAACTTTTGAAGGCTGAAATTCTTTCTTCTTTTCAGCTCAAAACCGTGAGAATGAGAGAAGAGGAAGAAGGTTTTGCTCTTGTGTTTTTGTGTGTGTGAGAGAAAGATGGAAATGCAAGAGTCAAGTGAATTAATGTTACATGTCTTGGAACAATAAAAGGTCATTATCAAGACTAAAGGGGCAGCCGAATTTGGCTTGCCTTTTGGTCTTTCCCTTCCAATTCACATTTAATAAAATATACTCTTGGATTCCATCTTTTACAAAATTAAACCATTTAATTTTATAGTTCTTACACACTATTATATGTCATTGTTTAACCAATTTAAGCAATGAGGCAAATAATCACTTATGAACAAATTACAACATATATATTATATGTAATCTTGTTCATTTGCAAAAGCAATGATTCAGAAAACCCGGTTTCTAAATTGGTGTATTTATTTATTTGTTTGATCTAATCAACAAACAAATATTTGTCGGTGTTTGTTTGGCTTGTTATTGGGTATGACCCGACTTGGATCATATCACACTAGCCACATCAATTTAATATGTATCTTGGGCAGATCAATTCTTTCAATCTCCCACTTGCACAAGATTCATAGAAAATTGATGCAAGCAGCAAATAAAGCCTAGCAACGGTTTGCTACCCCTAATGTATATGACTAAGTGCCATTCAATAACATCATCCCTTCCAAGTACCTTACTTGAATATGATTTAGGTGAATCAATCATCTATCCTTTTGTTCAGATGTCATGTTAAATCCAAGAGACACAGAAGTGTCATTCTCCGATGATTTAACTTTAATAGGCCTTAGACATCTAACTCTCAACGAATAAGAGGAACAAATTCCATCTTGACTACATACGTCTCTCACAATCACCTCATATCATCCCTGAACTCAGCCTTATGTACTGCCATTTTTCAGAACAGCAAAGTACTAAGTCAAAGTACAATACTTGGTGAATATCAAGACCCAATATGTATCTCAGGTCTGAGGATACAATGATATTCGCCTTTACTCAATATCTCTTATGACTAATCACAAAGATTCCATGCAGAAATAATTGAGAGCAGGTCAGTCCAATATCTATATCCCATAGATATCAATGAACCTTGGTAGCAACCTCTTGCTTTATATTCATACCTTATGAATATCAACCAATCCAATTTCATTATAGTCTTACATTCATAAGTGTTCCCACAAGTATGATCGACTACGGACGTTTAGAATAACTTATTTATTCACGGATTTAAACATGCTAAAATAGAAGAACAAATGAAAATTATAACCATATAATTAAGTCAAATAACATAAGTTCTAATATCCAAATACAAAATACAACATCAAACCCAGTCACTTGAATATCTAAGTCCCATGGCACAAGCATGGCCTTCATGCTTTGCCCTTTCAAGGAGCTTTGTGAGTGGATCCGCAATGTTTTTATCAGTGTGGACTTTGCGAATACATATCTTTCCTTTTTCAACTTCATCCCTTATGTAGTTGAATCTCCGTTCAATGTGTCGAGTCTTTTGATGAGCACGAGGTTCCTTGATTTGAGCAATCGCACCCTCGTTGTCACAAAAGATCTCTAGAGGATCCTGAATGGAAGGGACTACCCCTAGATCGGCTATGAATTTCTTCAGCCATGCAGCTTCCTGTGCTGCCATTGAAGCGGCGACGTATTCAGACTCTGTAGTGGACAACGCTACGACTTCTTGCTTTGAGCTTTTCCAAGAAACAGCTCCGCCATTCAGAATAAAGATGTACCCTGATTGAGATCGTGAATCATCTCGATCGGTTTGGAAACTCGCGTCTGTGTAACCTTTTACTACGAGTTCCTCTTCACCAGACCCGTAGATCAAGAACATATCCTTGGTCCTCCTTAGGTACTTCAGAATGTTCTTGACAGCCATCCAATGACTATCACCAGGATTTTGCTGGTATCTACTTGTCATGCTTAAAGCGCATGACACGTCTGGTCTAGTGCATATCATTGCATACATGATGGATCCTATAGCAGATGCATATGGGATTGCCTTCATTCTATTTTGCTCCTCCTTTGAGCTTGGACATTGAGTCGTACTCAATATTGTCCCTCTTTGAATAGGTACACTACCTTTCTTAGAGTTTTCCATCTTGAACCTTTTCAAGATCTTGTCAATGTATGCACTTTGATTCAAACCAATCAGCCGCCTTGATCTATCCCTATAGATCTTTATTCCCAGAATATAGGCAGCTTCACCAAGATCCTTGATGGAAAAACAGCTTCCAAGCCAGGTTTTTACACCTTCCAAGGTTGGGATGTCATTTCCAAATAGTAGTATGTCATCAACATACAATACTAGGAAGGTTATTATGCTCCCACTAGCCTTCTTATACACACAAGCCTCATCAGCGTTTTTGATGAAGCCAAATTTCTTTATCTCCTCATCAAAACGGTGATTCCAGCTTCTCGATGCTTGCTTCAATCCATAGATTGATCTCTTTAACTTGCATACTTTATCAGGATGTTTTGGATCGACAAAGCCTTCAGGCTGAACCATATAGACATCTTCCTCAAGATATCCATTGAGGAAAGCGGTTTTGACATCCATTTGCCAAATCTCATAGTCATAATGAGCAGCTATGGCAAACAATATCCTTATAGACTTTAGCATTGCAACAGGTGAGAAGGTTTCATCATAATCAACCCCTTGAGTTTGAGTGAAACCCTTTGCTACAAGTCTAGCTTTGTAAGTATCCAAGTTTCCATGCATATCGGTTTTCTTCTTGAAAACCCATTTACTTCCAACTACTTTGGAATTAAGAGGTGGTACGACAAGTTCTCAAACTTGATTGTCATACATGGATTGCATCTCAACGTTCATGGCTTCAAGCCATTTGTCACAATCCAAATTGGACACTGCATCATGATATGTGGTTGGTTCATCTGAATCTACCACGTAGCATCCATCCATGAAAAATCCGTATCTTTCAGGTGGATTACTAGTTCTACCACTTCTGCGAACGTTTTGTGTGTATTGATCAACTGCTTGATCACTCTCAACATCCTCATGTTGAGTGCTAGCTTCAACCAAACGTGCATCGGGTTGTGAATCTTGATCCTCCTCAAGATCCACTGTTCTACTGCTAGTTCCTTCCATAAGGAACTTTGTCTCTAAGAACTCGCCCTTTCTGGCAACAAACACCTTTTGTTCCAGTGGATCATAGAAATAATATCCCATAGAATCTCTAGGATATCCAACAAAGATACACTTGGTGGATCGGACATCTAATTTGTTTGGGGTGGGAGTCTTAACATAAGCCTCACAACCCCAGACCCTTAAGTATGATAGGGATGGAACTCTTCCATGCCATATCTCAAAAGGTGTCTTTTCCACCTTTTTGGTTGGGGCCATATTCAAAATACGGGCCGCGGAGAGCAAAGCGAAACCCCAAAATGATAGAGGCAATGTGCTTCTAGCCATCATAGATCGAACCATATCCAATAGGGTTCGATTCCTCCTCTCAGACACACCATTATGTTGTGGTGTTCCAGGTGGAGTGAGTTGTGAGACAATCCCACAACTCCTAAGATGATCTTGATAAACATCACTTAGATATTCACCGCCTCTATCGGTACGGAGAACTTTAATTGATTTGTTGAGTTGATTTTCTACTTCATTCTTGAAGATTTTGAACATTTCAAAAGCTTAATCTTTGTGCCTTAACAAGTACACATACCCATAGCGACTATAATCTTCGGTGAAGGTAATGAAGTATCTTTCACCATTCCTAGTTATTGGCTTAAAAGGACCAAATACATCCGAATGTATGATACCTAATAAATCTTTCGCCCTTTCGTTAGTTCCACTAAAGGGTGCCTTAGCCATTTTTCCTTGTAAACAAGATTCACATACATCAAATGAATCATATTCATTTGTTTTTAAAAGACCATTCTTTTGAAGTGTTTGTATGCATTTCTTGTTTATATGACCAAGACGACAATGCCAAAGGTAGGTATCACTCAAATCCAATTTGAGTCTTTTGGTGGTTGCTTGGTATATTGAGCTATCATATGTTGCGTTTTCATGAACCAATTCATAAATGCCATTACAAGGTATAGCTTTAAAATAAAATACATGATTTAAAGAAACATGAATATCATTGTCAACAAACTTGAAATCATAATCATATTGTCTTAAACGGGAAACTGAAATTATGTTCCTAGTCAAACTAGGAGCATATAATACATTACATAAAATAACTTCCAAACCATTTGGAAGCTTCAAAATGTAGTCTCCTTGGGCTTCCACGTGAACCTTTGCACCATTGCCCATGAAGAGACTTATTTCCCCTTTTGCATAATGCTCATTTCTTCTGAACCCCTGCAACAAATTACAAATGTGAGTTCCACATCCGGTATCTAATACCCATGTGTTAGAAGAAATAACATTCAGCTCAACATGTATCATGTAAATTATACCTGAGGTTTGCCCCGCATCCCTCTTTTCTCTCAACTCTTTGAGATAGACTGGACAATTTCTCATCCAATGCCCTATCTCACCACATTTGAAGCATGGGTCGTTCACAGCAACCTTATGCTTCTTCTCCTTGGGCTTCGGAGGTTGCGCCCTAACAGCCATCTTTCCCTTTCCCCCAACATGCCCCTTTCCTTTGGCACCAGTCGCCTTAGGAGGGGGTAGAGACTTTCTCTTTTTCCCACCTTCATTTATGGTGAGAACGGGTAAAACCCTATTACCCATTCCCGCCTCAGCTGATTTGAGCATAGAATGAAGTTCATTAATGCTCTTGTCCCATCCGTTCATGTTGTAGTTCATGAAGAATGCCTCAAACCTTTTAGTAAGGCCATTAAGAATCAAATCCGTGGCCAACTCTTTTGAGACGGGACAGTTCAGCCTTTGAAGGCGGTCGATGTGGCTTTTCATCTTAAGAACATAAGATGAAACTGATTGGGATTCCTCCATCCGACATGCATTAAGCGCTTGAACCGTTTCGTAGCGCTCCACTCTAGCTTGTTGCTGGAACATTTCCCGCAATTGAGTGATCATGTCATAAGCTCCATGGAGCTCATACTCCTTTTGGAGTTCGGGTGTCATACTTGCTAACATTAGGCAAGAGACTTGGATGGAGTCTTCCACATATCTAACCCAATCATTGTACGCTTCCACATCTTCCTCGTCAGGTTCATCGGGGATGGGGTCATCAAGGATGTAGGCCCGCTTTTCTTGTTTGAGAACAATTCTCAAGTTGCGGTACCAATCCATGAAATTGTTAGGTGTTAGATGATCCCTTTGAAGGATCGCCCTTAGGGATTGGTTGTTTTGGTTTGGTACATCATTATTAGCGTTGTTGTTGTCGGCCATCTACAAGATTTTACAAAGTTCTATTAGTAATCGTTGATATAATTATATTTCATTTATCAATACCCTTTATGTCTCATAGACCATTAATAAATAAAATTTTAGAATCCAACGTTATATTTAAATATTGGTTAGGTGACCTTTATCCCATTATTTAAATAAACAAGGTAGTCATAAATGACGATTGCAACCTATTGCAACTTCTAGTGGTATGGGATCGTTTAAACATCATATGTTTATCACAGCATGTTTATCCCATCGACACCTTTTATAAAACATATTTTAGGTGATCCATTCAATATATTTTACAAATCAAGTCGTCCTACTTACACACACGTGTGAGTTTACTATATAAGTGGTTAGGTGACCTTTATCCCACAACCATGGTATTCTCACCTCAAGTTACAAGTTCCCTCAAAGTGGTTAGGTGACCTTTATCCCACTAAGAGTTAGCAAGTAACCTAAGTGTTGTGTAAAAGGATGGTGTTTAACTTGTTTTTCAAAAGGGATTTATAATTTGACAATTCTTGTTTTAGAAAAGTCTATGTATCATATGATTGTATGCATTCAACCATATGGTACCCTATTGGTTCTTTTAAATAAAACCTATTGGTTCTATTTATGCTTAATGATTTGAGAACCAATTACTTGTTTATTGTTTGTTTTAGTTGACGGTTTGTTAATCACATCCAAATATTCAAAACAAACATCATCATATGCATTCAACCAAACATAAACAAAACAAGTCATATATGCATAACAAAGCATACTAAGTTGATCACACTTGTTTAGCCAAAACAAGTGTGTCAAATGGTCATGTCCTAAGGGTTTAGAATCATGACACATGGTTGACCAAAGAGACTCCCACTTGAAACCATATCTTCAAGAATCCTCTTTGTCCATCTTTTCTTCAAGTCTTGATCTTGAGCTTCCTTACAAGATATGTATCCTAATACATTTTTCTAGTAAAGATAAACTCCTAATCTATTTATTATATTACAAGACTAGACTTGAAACAAAAATTAAATTATTACATGCCCAAATGAATATAACTAGACAACCAATTCAACCAATCAATCCATATGGTCAAGGCTTTGTTATGCATGATCAACAAACAACATATTAAATCACATCATAGCTCACGGTTTTGAGCAGCCCCTTTTGACCCATTTTCTTGGCCAACATTAACCAAGAACATATGGGTTTTGTCCAAACAAGCAAACATTTTATGATCTAGATTTTTAAAGATCATTACATGCATAAAGTAAGATCTTTAAAACATCAAAAAGGGGTCATATTTCAGCCCACTAACTCACGGATTTGTGGTGTCAAGCACCAAAAAAACGTGAATTAGTTAGTGTAATATATGTATGCATATGTATAAGTGGCTCTTGATGCCATTGATGGGGTTTAACATGTTTATCAAAGTTCATATATGCTTGTATATATGAAAAACGCAGCGGAATATATGTTTTAAAACATGTTATTAAGTGAGTTGTTAAACCATTTTTAACAAACAACCCCAACCCATGGATCTTTATACATAATGCATACAAATGAAAGAACATAAAATGTAAAGATTACAACCTTTGAAGCTGCAGAAATCCGAGATTAAAGAGATGAAAAGGTTGTGTTCTTGTGGCTAAACATCAAGGTAGAAGTTCTCAAGATAGCATACCCCAAGCCTATCAACAAAACACCTTGAATGCTAGGATCTTTGACACCAATTTCCAGCTACAAAACCAACTTTTGAAGGATGAAATTCTTTCTTCTTTTCAGCTCAAAACCGTGAGAATGAGAGAAGAGGAAGAAGGTTTTGCTCTTGTGTTTTTGTGTGTGTGAGAGAAAGATGGAAATGCAAGAGTCAAGTGAATTAATGTTACATGTCTTGGAACAATAAAAGGTCATTATCAAGACTAAAGGGGCAGCCGAGTTTGGCTTGCCTTTTGGTCTTTCCCTTCCAATTCACATTTAATAAAATATACTCTTGGATTCCATCTTTTACAAAATTAAACTATTTAATTTTATAGTTCTTACACACTATTATATGTCATTGTTTAACCAATTTAAGCAATGAGGCAAATAATCACTTATAAACAAATTACAACATATATATATATGTAATCTTGTTCATTTGCAAAAGCAATGATTCAGAAAACCCGGTTTCTAAATTGGTGTATTTATTTATTTGTTTGATCTAATCAACAAACAAATATTTGTCGGTGTTTGTTTGGCTTGTTATTGGGTATGACCCGACTTGGATCATATCACACTAGCCACATCAATTTAATATGTATCTTGGGCAGATCAATTCTTTCAAACGTAACGCAAATTATAGTTTGAAAAATTCCTGTTCTGCCTCTGTCTTTTCGCACTCGTTAAAATACTAAACGACGTTTAAAAATTCTGAAAATCTCCAGTTTACTAGATTAGTGATTTCTAAACAACTTTCATTTAGAAGAGTTTCTGATTTGGATTACCGAAATATGATAAAAACGTGGATTTTTACAGCTGCGCAGAACTGCTAGCTGTTACGAAAACGACTGTTTGAAGGTCTAAACGAATGAGTTTTTGAATGTTTTATATATCAACGGATTCGTCTTTCGACGAACTTCGTCATGGACATAAACTGAATCTGTTATGAAAAAGTTATGGCCTCCGTAAGTTGGCTGTAAAAATACGGAACTAATCAACTATTTAAAGCTTATTTTTAAACAAAATGAACTATTTATAATGTTCGTTAATATTATATATAACTATAACTATCAAAAGTTATATATTATTCATTTACATAATATATCAGTATTGTTTTGAAACATAATAGTGATCCATTATTTAATTAAATAATAGTATTATAACTAAATAATAGTGTTTTCTATAAAAGTATTTTATAGAAATATTAAAGCATTTAAAGAAACAATTTCTAGAAAATATGTAGATGGTCTAAAAAATAAAAAGAGTTTACAGAATTGATTTTTATAATTTTTGGAAACTTTTACATATTTTTTTTAAGAGTTGAAAAAGCCTAAAAAATGGTTGAGGGTGCCCGGGTTCGAACCCGGGACCTCAATGTTAGGATGTGAGTGGGGAACCGATAGACCAAGGCCGCAGCCGCGATATGGATCCGTTTGTAATTCTTAAATCAAGACTTTAAACAATTCCCCCAATTTACCCAAGAACCCTAGTTTCAATTCAACCCAATTGACCACGAATTCGCCTATGTTAATTGTGTTAAGCATAGAGCTTTTGTTCCTTGAATGAAATCGAGTGTGTATGAGGTTTTAATTACCTGAATTGATGTATGAAATGGTACGAACAGAGGATGAACAGTCACGACTAACGTAGGGCTTGATTGTTGTTCAAATGATGATTATAACCCAATTAACTTTGTGTGGAGCTTCCAAGGGTGTTGAAGACTCTAAGCCCTCTATCAATTGTGAGTTTAAAGCCTCGGAACCAGGTCCTCGACTAAGTTGCAGGTCGCGGCTTAGAAGGAATCGAACAGATCTTTTGTGTGAATTGCAAGTCGGATTGAGAGTGTAGACATATTATTAGTGGGTATATGATTGATTAGGTACACTCCATTTGATTATTATTGTTGTTTAGTGCGATTAGTGGCTGGAAAAAGGAACCGAATATCGTGGGTCGGTTTAGATCGCATTTCTCGTTTGTATTTTTCAATTAAAGTGGGGAACAGGTTCGAATCTTACACGTTAGTGTGTCGGGAACAATTAATTGAACTGAAATCGATTAAAATTGGTTGTTTAGGGTCGCCGGAGCCGCGGGTTTTGGCCGGAATTTGTGGCCGGAATCGGGGTGAGGGGGTCGACAGTGGTGATGGTGTTTTTAAAAAAAATTACACATTTGGTCCCTGAGGATTTGAGATTGTTTTATTTCATGCACCAACTTATTGAAATAAGTTTTCAAACTGGCAATTAACCCCTCTAACTTTATTATTCTTAGTATTAATATTGTTATTATTATTATTATTATTATTATTATTATTATTATTATTATTATTATTATTATTATTATTTATTACGGGTATTATAATTCTACCCCCTTAAAACAATTTCGTCCTCGAAATTCTAAATAATGTAGCATGAATCCGTTTATGCTACACTAAATATTATAATTTTACTATTTATTTTTACGGGTATTATAATTAAATAATAGTGTTCTTTAAATAATAGTATTATAACTAAATAATAGTGTTTTCTATAAAAATATTTTATAGAAATATTAAAGCATTTAAAGAAACAATTTCTAGAAAATATGTAGATGGTCTAAAAAAATAAAAAGAGTTTACAGAATTGATTTTTATAATTTTTGGAAACTTTTACATATTTTTTTTAAGAGTTGAAAAAGCCTAAAAGAAATGGTTGAGGGTGCCCGGGTTCGAACCCGGGACCTCAATGTTAGGATGTGAGTGGGGAACCGATAGACCAAGGCCGCAACCACGATATGGATCCGTTTGTAATTCTTAAATCAAGACTTTAAACAATTCCCCCAATTTACCCAAGAACCCTAGTTTCAATTCAACCCAATTGACCACGAATTCGCCTATGTTAATTGTGTTAAGCATAGAGCTTTTGTTCCTTGAATGAAATCGAGTGTGTATGAGGTTTTAATTACCTGAATTGATGTAAGAAATGGTACGAACAGAGGATGAACAGTCGCGACTAACGTAGGGCTTGATTGTTGTTCAAATGATGATTATAACCCAATTAACTTTGTGTGGAGCTTCCAAGGGTGTTGAAGACTCTAAGCCCTCTATCAATTGTGAGTTTAAAGCCTCGGAACCAGGTCCTCGACTAAGTTGCAGGTCGCGGCTTAGAAGGAATTGAACAGATCTTTAGTACCTAATTAAATTGCTCGAGGTATTGATCCTACCATAATTATGCCTTGAGGAATACAAATTTAGTAATAATAGAATTTACCAACCCTGTGTTGACACTGATTTACATGTATTCTCAGGTATCTATTAGGAGCTTTTGAACGAGCACGTAGGATCTTATAAGAGCTCCAGATACACATCGGTTATTGATAAGACATGATTAGACGTATTGTTAAGAAACAATATATGTATTTATTTCCGCTGCGTATAATATCTAATGCTCTGAATAATAATGGATTGGTTATCTAAAACTTATCATATAGATAACTGCATCTCATGTGTAACTACTGTGTTCGATCCTGTTTGCTCACCCCTCCGTGATAGATTCCAGACCCGGAATTTGAGGGTGTGACAGATTGGTATCAGAGCCATTGGTTATAGAGAACTAGGTTGCATACACACTAGACTATAACCTCACACAGTTAGTTAGTTACTTGTTCCTAGTCTTCCTAAACTTAACTTATCATCGTGGGTTCAAATCCTTAGTCTAATCTATGAAAATCTTATCGAGGTTTTGAATTCCATGAACTAAATGAATTTGTGTGACACATAGACATCTGTATTCTGGATTTCCTGACAAAAGGCCTTCGGGCTAAGGCAAGCATATCGCATATATCTCATTGCGAGACCTGGTATGCTTACCTGGGGATTTCTGGGATGAGTGATAAACTACGGTCAATACACAGGTCTTTAAGGCAAATGGGTCAAATTACCTTAGCGAGTCAATGATTCCCAAAACTTTACTGATCCTTTCGTATACTTTGATTAATCAACCCCGATATAATACATACATACTTGGTACTTCTATCATTGATGACCAATATCAAAAGCTATCAGTCGTATGAAAATAGACCTTTTGCCTTGAAATGAAAAGGAAGAGAAATTCAAGGATTTAAAGAAACAGACAAGCTAGAGAATCAGTCCGAATCCGTGGGATTAACACAAATGTCATGGTTTGAATTTCGTCCAAATTCAAGGTAAGGGTGAGCATTCCTACAAGTAGAACTGATAGATAGTTAATGGCTATGTTCTGTGAAGACCGAGACTTTCTTACTCAAGGTGTAGGAATGATGACTTATACTGACTACCATGTTACCAGCCGACCAGATTCACCGAACTTAGCATGCACGACAGATTACAATTACGTGTGCACCCGTAATGGTAATTTGCTTTGCATGGTCACCCCGGTTCCTCCTATAAGGCTAACATATCTCAAAATCCACGTGCGGAGTTCTACCGCGAGGCGTGTGAACAAACCAGGATCACAGTCAATAGTTACTCGGAACGACTCTATATGCAACGTTTAACATAACAAACCAAACTTCAAACTATTGAAATTCATGCGGAAGCGTAAAGTAAACAAAACATCCCAAAACATGTGAAAGAAACATATGGCAAGACAAGTGCCAACCAAGTATTTGAAACTATAAATAAAAGACAAGTAAATATGGTTTAAGTTTAAGTCTCTAAAATGCATGCTGACCCGTGTGGTGCTCCTATCAGCAGTTCCAGATTAGTGACCTGAGAATAGCATACTAAAAGTCAACACACGGTTGGTGAGTTCAAGAGTTTGTGTTTAAACATAACAGTTTAAAAGTGTATATCAACCCAAAGGTTGGTAAGTTCCAGAGCTTGCGTTTAATCATAACAGTTTAACAATAGCGTGTATCAATCCAATGGTTGATCAGTTCAAGAGTTCACAGTTAAACATCACAGTTTAACAATAGCGTGTATCAACCCTATGGTTGATCAGTTCAAGAGTTTACAGTTAAACATCACAGTTTAACAACAGCGTATATTTAAGCATGTGCATTGTAATGGCTAGCTAGTCCATTCAAAAATGATATTAAATAGTGATTTCGACATTGAAGCTGACTGTGTTATGTTTGCCTCCTGTCATGACGTCTCCATATCGTGACAAATATACATAGGACAAATTGCACCCGGTTGACCTCGAGTCACACAGGTGGGGCTCGTCACACCCAGTAGTACTACCCAACTTTCCCCGCTATCCAATATTAACAATTTGAAAGTGTGAGGACTTTTATCATGATAAACAAATATATCAGTATAAAATAACATACACCTATTATTAAATATTTGGATTATTATTTAAATAAGGTTACTATTAAATAACATACACCTATTATTCATACAAAATAACTTAAATAATAGTATTATAACTATTAAAAATAATAGTATTAAATAACATACACCTATTATTCATACCAAATCCGGGTACTCACACAAAATAACTTAAATAAGGTTACTAGCTATAATCAATAGTGTTTATAATGATTGTAGAAATCACATTTGGATTATATATCACATTGGTTTGTTTCTGATTATTGTCATTCGTGTATAAGGTACGGATTCCGACCTTTCCTCTCTCGTAGCATGAATTCCTCTCGTTCTTGATTTCTATCTTGAATCCAGAACTTGACTTGTTGTTTATTAAATCCATAAGATTATTGTTATAAATGATTATCGTATAGTTGACATTGTTTGCATGTGATAGGATTTATCTTCTTTGTACTCATTGTCACATGCTTCCTAAATTATTGATTATAGCTAGTGATCTTGATTGAGGGTTATGAGCACTAGTGTAACTTATTGTGTTATATTGGCTTGATCGATTGTATTATTGACCTCCGTACCCGAGCACATCCACCTATGGGGACATAGGGCGTCATTGTGGCACAAGTGACGTGCTCTATCTGTGGCAGAACGATGAGACCACAGCGTCTCTACATTATTATTAAGTGCTAAGTTGTTGCACATATTAATTAGTGTTAAAGGAGGCGTATGGATCGATCCTAGGATATCATTGTTGTTGTTTACTGGTGAGATGGTTAGGTGTGTGTGTCCACATTCCTATCTCACATATTGGTGCATTAGAACTGCAGCTAATGTACACATTGTTAATAGTTATTATTATTGGCTCATATGGGTATTCCTTTTAGATGATCATTATTGTTTGATTTCTAACTTGATCATCTTATTGTTATCGTTATTGATCACTGTATTGCTATTGTTTACTTCCGTTACTGAGCATTCTTTGGCTCAGCCGTGTTTTCTTTTGTTGTTTTCTCTTATGTTTATAGCAGGTACTCAAGGGGCTCAGGGGAACGAGTGAAGAGTGTTAACTCAAGAAGTTAGGATGAGAACAATTGGATCAATAAGACTTAATAGTATTTTGATTTTAAGACCTTATGCTCAGTAACGGAAGTAAACAATAGCAATACAGTGATCAATAACGATAACAATAAGATGATCAAGTTAGAAATCAAACAATAATGATCATCTAAAAGGAATACCCATATGAGCCAATAATAATAACACTTAACAATGTGTACATTAGCTGCAGTTCTAATGCACCAATATGTGAGATAGGAATGTGGGCACACACACCTAACCATCTCACCAGTAAACAATAACAATGATATCCTAGGATCGATCCATACGCCTCCTTTGACACTAATTAATATGTGCAACAACTTAGCACGTATTAATAATGTGGAGACGCTGTGGTCCAATCGCTCTGCCATAGATAGAGCACGTCACTTGTGCCACAATGACGCCCTATGTCCCCATAGGTGGATGTGCTCGGGTACGGAGGTCAATAATACAATACAATCAATTCAAAAGAAAACAATAATTTGCACTAAGGTTCATAATCTTTAATCAATGTCATTAGTCATAACTAATAGTCGAGCAATTCAAGGACATGCGACAATGAGTACAAGCAATTAAATCCTATCGCATGTGAACAATCAATACTTATGATCAATAATCAATAATCTCAAAGAGTTTAATAATTACGCAGTCAAGTTAGAATTTCAAAGTAAAGATCATGAAACGAGAGGTATTCATGCTACGAGAGGGGAAGGTCGGAATCCGTACCTTATACACGAATGACAATTATCAGAAACAAAGTTTAGGCTCGGTTAACGCCGTGAGAACCTACGATAACGTAATGCAAATTATAGTTTGAAACATTTCAGTTCTGCCTCTGTCTTTTCGCACTCGTTAAAAATACTAAATGACGTTTAAAAATTCTGAAAATCTCCAGTTTACTAAACTAGTGATTTCTGAACAACTTTCATTTAGAAAAGTTTCTGATTTGGATTACCGAAATATGAGGAAAACGTGGATCTTTACAGCTGCGCAGAACTGCTAGCTGTTACAAAAACGACTATTTAGAGGTCTAAACGAATGAGTTTTTTGATGTTTTATATACCAACAGATTCGCCTTTCGACGTGCTTCGTCATGGACATAAGCTTTAACTGATTTGAATCTGTTATGATAAAGTTATGGCCTCAGTAAGTTGGCTGTAAAATACGGGACTATATCGACTATTTGAAGCTTATTTTTAAACAAAATAACTATTTACAACGTTCGTTAACAATATATATATAAGAATTGTTAAGGTTTTAATAAGCTAACTTATAGAAATTAATTAGGTACTTTTATAAAAGAAGTTTTTATATTTAATCAGATTTTTACCATTTATTTAACAGAAATCCATAAAAATAATTAAACTTAATGCCTTCGTTTTATTGTTTTATAAAGGTTTAAGCTTAACGAAAATTACAGAAAATCAGGTTGATGATTTAAAAATAAACAGAGATTATAAAAAGATTTTTATAATTTTTGAGAATTTTTCTGAAATTTTTTAAAGGCTTAGAAAGGCTTTTAAAAAAAATATGGCAGGGGCTCGGGTTCGAACCCGTGACCTCCTGCCCATCCCTCTTACGCTTTAACCAGCAGGCTAGGGCGCCTGCGCCTAGTTTGTATTGGTTTTTAAACCTTTTAACCAATGTTACAAACGATCCCCAAACCCATATGAGGCCTAGAATCGATTCCAATCCAATTGACAGCCGAATCATTGTTGTTAACCCCGAAGATCATGGGGCTTTTATTCCTCATGCTTAAACGATTCTAGAGATATGTTTAATTACCCGAATAAAGATAAAACGAAGTCGAACACCTTGTTGATCAAGCCGCGGTCAACGTGGATCTGATTTTGGATCAAATGATGATCATAATGCAATTAACTTCGTGTGGAGCTTTTCCAAACGTGCACGAAGCGAATCCCACTATCA
The DNA here is from genome assembly GCA_024085815.1 of Flaveria linearis. Lineage (NCBI taxonomy): Eukaryota > Viridiplantae > Streptophyta > Magnoliopsida > Asterales > Asteraceae > Flaveria > Flaveria linearis. Next base: position 59,816,349 of record CM044013.1, on the reverse strand, counting down.
ATTTGAGGTTTCGAGGTCCGGAAGATGGTGTTCGACCCAGTTGCAGGTCGCGATGAAGGTGGAGATCGGACGGAGCTTTTGTGTGAATTGCAAGTCGGATTGAGAGTGTAGACATATTATTAGTGGGTATATGATTGATTAGGTACACTCCATTTGATTATTATTGTTGTTTAGTGCGATTAGTGGCTGGAAAAAGGAACCGAATATCGTGGGTCGGTTTAGATCGCATTTCTCGTTTGTATTTTTCAATTAAAGTGGGGAACAGGTTCGAATCTTACACGTTAGTGTGTCGGGAACAATTGGATCAATAAGACTTAATAGTATTTTGATTTTAAGACCTTATTTAAATTATTTGGACCTATGTAAGGATTTGAATGTTTCTTAGCCCTTTAATTTTATTATCCATGAAACTCTGATTACTGTTTGTGTGACACGTCAGCCCTACCCGGGTTGGGGTGTTTCAGTTATGGTATCAGAGTCACTCCTGTGCCGTTCGGGGTGTGGGACATACCTCACCAAGGATGGTGACTTCTCGGGCTCATCGAGGATGCTGAGTCCAAACAGGGGGTGCTTGTGACACCCTACACATATCCCACATCGGCCGTGGACAGGAGAGATTCCTACAATTATATTAATTTTGTAAATAATAATATTTTCATTATTATTATTATTTTCATTATTAACATTATTAGTTTTATTAATATTATTATTATTATCATTGTCATTATTATTTTATTATTATTAATACTATTATTAGATAATAATAAAAATATAAAAATAAATTGTAAATTCTCATAAAATTTATATTAAATCACGAAAAATTTTCGGGTTGTCACATCATCCCCCTGTTAGAGCTTCTCGACGATCAATAATAGCTTCAGGTTATAAAGGTTTAAGCTTAACATAAATACACATCAGTATTTACAAAAAAAACCAACGTTACAAACAATCTGTCACACCCTCAAAATCCACATGCACATAACTCGACCAAAATCAGTATAATAACAGCTAAAATAACAGCTAAATTCTAGTGTGACTTGTCAAAACTTATTTTTATACCAGAGTTATAAATCAGTATTATTAAATCAGTATAATAAGATTACTATTATTTGTTTGTATATTGATAATTTAGTTACAATATTAAAACCTTACACAATTCGAGGTGTTACAGGTCAAAACCTTGTCGTGGATAAATCGCTTATACTAAATGTGTTTAGGGTATTACAGGAAATATTAGAATTTACGCTAAAGGTATCACTATGGATCCGGCAAAGGTGGAAGCTATTACTAAATGGCCTCGACCGACATCTGTCACTGAAGTTCGTAGTTTTCTTGGTTTAGCGGGCTATTACCGACGTTTTGTGGAAGGTTTCTCTCGTGTGGCGTTGCCTCTAACTCAGCTTATGAGAAAGGGTGTAAAGTTTACTTGGAACGAGGATAGAGAAAAGAGTTTTGAGGAACTAAAGAAAAGACTAGTATCTGACCCTATTCTTACGTTACCTTCAGGTTCTGGTGGATACCAAATTTATAGTGATGCATCAAAGAAGGGACTCGGTTGTGTTCTTATGCAGCATGGTAAAGTTATTGCCTATGCTTCCCGACAGCTTAAACCGTACAAAGTAAACTACCCAACACATGACTTAGAGCTTGCAGCTGTAGTGTTTGCATTAAAGATTTGGAGACATTATTTGTATGGAGAGACATGTGATATCTTTACTGATCATAAGAGCCTTAAGTATAATTTCACTCAAAAAGAACTCAATATGAGGCAGAGGAGATGGTTAGAACTACTCAAGGATTACGATGCCAACATCCAGTATCATCCGGGCAAGGCGAATGTCGTGGCAGATGCTCTCAGTCAAAAGAGTGCAGGTGGAGTGGCATGTCTTCAAATCCAACCACAGATTATCTCAGATCTGGATAGAATGGAAGTTGGGTTACAGCTTGGTAAGTCTAACGGTTATCTAGCCAAGATGAGGATAGAATCTGATCTTATTGCACGGATCAAGGAAGCTCAGAATCAAGATGGAGAACTTTGGGCGGTATTACAAAATTTGAAGATAGGGAAACAATCTGAGTTTCGAGTTGATGAACAAGGAGTTATCTGGTGTGGAAATAGATTATGTGTGCCAGATGACTCAACCCTTCGTGACTCCTTATTAGCAGAGGCACACAGCTCACCTTTCTCTATTCACCCGGGAGCCACTAAGATGTATAGAGATTTAAGGCAGAACTTTTGGTGGAGTGGTATGAAAGTCATTGTTCAACTTGTCAGCAAGTAAAGATTGAGCATCAAAGAGCTAGTGGATTACTGCAACCATTAGATATTCCTGTGTGGAAATGGGATGATATTTCCATGGACTTTGTTACAGGCCAACCAAAAACATTCAAGAAGAACGACGCCATTTGGGTCGTAGTTGATAGACTCACAAAGTCGGCTCATTTCTTGCCCATCCAACAGGGTTACTCAGTTAGCAAATTATCAGAGATATTTCTGCAAGATATTATTCGACTTCATGGCACGCCATCATCGATTGTATGTGATAGAGATCCGCGTTTCACGTCACGCTTTTGGAAGGGTTTCCAAAATGCTTGGGGAACCAAGTTAAGATTTAGTACCGCCTTCCATCCGCAGACTGACGGACAATCTGAACGCACTATTCAGACTTTGGAAGATATGCTTAGAGCATGCGCACTCGAACGGACGGGCAATTGGGATGAGTATCTATGCTTAGTTGAGTTCGCGTATAATAATAGTTGGCAGGCTAGTATAAATATGGCCCCGTTTGAACTTCTATATGGTCGAAAGTGTAGAGCACCAATATGTTGGAATGAGGTTGGAGAGAAGATAATCGAAGGACCGGAATTGGTTAGAATTACTAATGACAAGGTTGCCATTGCCAGAGAGAAGTTGAAAGAAGCCCAAACTAGACAAAAGAGTTACGCCGATCAACACCGACGAGCGTTGGAATTTAGAGTCGGAGATCATGTGTTTCTCAAACTGTCACCTTGTCGTGGCATACGTCGATTTGGAATTAAAGGAAAGTTAAGTCCACGTTTTATCGGTCCGTTTGAGATTCTTGAAAGGGTTGGAGAAGTCTCGTATCGTTTAGCATTGCCACCGCAACTCTCTCATGTTCATAACGTTTTTCATGTCTCTTTGTTGAGGGGATACAACTATCATCCGTTGCACGTTATTAGTTACCCTCTTCACGCGATTCAAGAAGATCTTTCTTATGAAGAAGAACCTGAAGCTATTATTGATCGTCAAGAACGAGTTATGAGACGCAAGTCTATACCGTTCGTTAAAGTTTTATGGAAAAATCATTCTGAACGCGAGGCGACATGGGAGACAGAAGAAATGATTCGTTCACAGTATCCATACTTATTCGACAACTAAGTGTATATTTTCTAAGCCTAACTGTTAGTGATTACTCTATTCGTAAGTGGTGTGTGCTTAATGAAGTATTATTTTCACCGTATTGTATTTTCAGAAGGATTCATGCTACATTATTTAGAATTTCGAGGACGAAATTGTTTTAAGGGGGGTAGAATTATAATACCCGTAATAAATAATAATAATAATAATAATAATAATAATAATAATAATAATAATAATAATAATAATAATAATAATAATAACAATATTAATAATAAGAATAATAAAGTTAGAGGGGTTAATTGCCAGTTTGAAAACTTATTTCAATAAGTTGGTGCATGAAATAAAACAATCTCAAATCCTCAGGGACCAAATGTGTAATTTTTTTTAAAAACACCATCACCACCGTCGACCCCCTCACCCCGATTCCGGCCACAAATTCCGGCCAAAACCCGCGGCTCCGGCGACCCTAAACAACCAATTTTAATCGATTTCAGTTCAATTAATTGTTCCCGACACACTAACGTGTAAGATTCGAACCTGTTCCCCACTTTAATTGAAAAATACAAACGAGAAATGCGATCTAAACCGACCCACGATATTCGGTTCCTTTTTCCAGCCACTAATCGCACTAAACAACAATAATAATCAAATGGAGTGTACCTAACCAATCATATACCCACTAATAATATGTCTACACTCTCAATCCGACTTGCAATTCACACAAAAGATCTGTTCGATTCCTTCTAAGCCGCGACCTGCAACTTAGTCGAGGACCTGGTTCCGAGGCTTTAAACTCACAATTGATAGAGGGCTTAGAGTCTTCAACACCCTTGGAAGCTCCACACAAAGTTAATTGGGTTATAATCATCATTTGAACAACAATCATGCCCTACGTTAGTCGCGATTGTTCATCCTCTGTTCGTACCATTTCTTACATCAATTCAGGTAATTAAAACCTCATACACACTCGATTTCATTCAAGGAACAAAAGCTCTATGCTTAACACAATTAACATAGGCGAATTCGTGGTCAATTGGGTTGAATTGAAACTAGGGTTCTTGGGTAAATTGGGGGAATTGTTTAAAGTCTTGATTTAAGAATTACAAACGGATCCATATCGCGGCTGCGGCCTTGGTCTATCGGTTCCCCACTCACATCCTAACATTGAGGTCCCGGGTTCGAACCCGGGCACCCTCAACCATTTTTTTTAGGCTTTTTCAACTCTTAAAAAAAATATGTAAAAGTTTCCAAAAATTATAAAAATCAATTCTGTAAACTCTTTTTATTTTTTTAGACCATCTACATATTTTCTAGAAATTGTTTCTTTAAATGCTTTAATATTTCTATAAAATATTTTTATAGAAAACACTATTATTTAGTTATAATACTATTATTTAATTAAATAATGGATCACTATTATGTTTCAAAACAATACTGATATATTATGTAAATGAATAATATATAACTTTTGATAGTTATAGTTATATATAATATTAACAAACATTATAAATAGTTCATTTTGTTTAAAAATAAGCTTTAAATAGTTGATTAGTTCCGTATTTTTACAGCCAACTTACGGAGGCCATAACTTTTTCATAACAGATTCAAATCAGTTAAACTTTATGTCCATGACGAAGTTCGTCGAAAGACGAATCCGTTGATATATAAAACATTTAAAAACTCATTCGTTTAGACCTTCAAACAGTCGTTTTTGTAACAGCTAGCAGTTCTGCGCAGCTGTAAAGATCCACGTTTTTCTCATATTTCGGTAATCCAAATCAGAAACTCTTCTAAATGAAAGTTGTTTAGAAATCACTAATCTAGTAAACAGGAGATTTTCAGAATTTTTAAACGTCGTTTAGTATTTTTAACGAGTGCGAAAAGACAGAGGCAGAACTGGAATTTTTCAAACTATAATTTGCGTTACGTTATCGTAGGTTCTCACGGCGTTAACCGAGCCTAGACTTTGTTTCTGATTATTGTCATTCGTGTATAAGGTACGGATTCCGATCTTTCCCCTCTCGTAGCATGAATACCTCTCGTTTCATGATCTTTACTTTGAAATTCTAACTTGACTGCGTAATTATTAAACTCTTTGAGATTATTGATTATTGATCATAAGTATTGATTGTTCACATGCGATAGGATTTAATTGCTTGTACTCATTGTCGCATGTCCTTGAATTGCTCGATTATTAGTTATGACTAATGACATTGATTAAAGATTATGAACCTTAGTGCAAATTATTGTTTTCTTTTGAATTGATTGTATTGTATTATTGACCTCCGTACCCGAGCACATCCACCTATGGGGACATAGGGCGTCATTGTGGCACAAGTGACGTGCTCTATCTGTGGCAGAGCGATTGGACCACAGCGTCTCTACATTATTATTACGTGCTAAGTTGTTGCACATATTAATTAGTGTTAAAGGAGGCGTATGGATCGATCCTAGGATATCATTGTTATTGTTTAGTGGTGAGATGGTTAGGTGTGTGTGCCCACATTCCTATCTCACATATTGGTGCATTAGAACTGCAGCTAATGTACACATTGTTAAGTGTTATTATTATTGGCTCATATGAGTATTCCTTTTAGATGATCATTATTGTTTGATTTCTAACTTGATCATCTTATTGTTATCGTTATTGATCACTGTATTGCTATTGTTTACTTCCGTTACTGAGCATTCTTTGGCTCAGCCGTGTTTTCTTTTGTTGTTTTCTCTTATGTTTATAGCAGGTACTCAAGGGGCTCAGGGGAACGAGTGAAGAGTGTTAACTCAAGAAGTTAGGATGAGAACATTTTGATTAATAAGATTTAATAGTATTTTGATTTTAAGACTTTATTTAAATTATTTGGACCTATGTAAGGATTTGTGTGTTTCTTAGTACTTTAATTCTATCATTCATGAAACTCTGATTACTGTTTATGTGACACGTCAACCTTACCCGGGTTGGGGTCTTACAGTTATGTAACACCCCAACCCGGGTAGGGCTGACGTGTCACACAAACAGTAATCAGAGTTTCATGGATAATAAAATTAAAGTGCTAAGAAACATTCAAATCCTTACATAGGTCCAAATAATTTAAATAAGGTCTTAAAATCAAAATACTATTAAGTCTTATTGATCCAATTGTTCTTATCCTAACTTCTTGAGTTAACACTCTTCACACGTTCCCCTGAGCCCCTTGAGTACCTGCTATAAACATAAGAGAAAACAACAAAAGAAAACACGGCTGAGCCAAAGAATGCTCAGTAACGGAAGTAAACAATAGCAATACAGTGATCAATAACGATAACAATAAGATGATCAAGTTAGAAATCAAACAATAATGATCATCTAAAAGGAATACCCATATGAGCCAATAATAATAACACTTAACAATGTGTATATTAGCTGCAGTTCTAATGCACCAATATGTGAGATAGGAATGTGGGCACACACACCTAACCATCTCACCAGTAAACAATAACAATGATATCCTAGGATCGATCCATACGCCTCCTTTGACACTAATTAATATGTGCAACAACTTAGCACGTAATAATAATGTAGAGACGCTGTGGTCCAATCGCTCTGCCACAGATAGAGCACGTCACTTGTGCCACAATGACGCCCTATGTCCCCATAGGTGGATGTGCTCGGGTACGGAGGTCAATAATACAATACAATCAATTCAAAAGAAAACAATAATTTGCACTAAGGTTCATAATCTTTAATCAATGTCATTAGTCATAACTAATAATCGAGCAATTCAAGGACATGCGACAATGAGTACAAGCAATTAAATCCTATCGCATGTGAACAATCAATACTTATGATCAATAATCAATAATCTTAAAGAGTTTAATAATTACGCAGTCAAGTTAGAATTTCAAAGTAAAGATCATGAAACGAGAGGTATTCATGCTACGAGAGGGGAAGGTCGGAATCCGTACCTTATACACGAATGACAATAATCAGAAACAAAGTTTAGGCTCGGTTAACGCCGTGAGAACCTACGATAACGTAACGCAAATTATAGTTTGAAACATTTCAGTTCTGCCTCTGTCTTTTCGCACTCGTTAAAAATACTAAACGACGTTTAAAAATTCTGAAAATCTCCAGTTTACTAAATTAGTGATTTCTGAACAACTTTCATTCAGAAAAGTTTCTGATTTGGATTACCGAAATATGAGGAAAACGTGGATCTTTACAGCTGCGCAGAACTGCTAGCTGTTACGAAAACGACTGTTTGGAGGTCTAAACGAATGAGTTTTTCGATGTTTTATATACCAACGGATTCGTATTTCGACGAGCTTCGTCATGGATATAAGGTTTAACTGATTTGAATCTGTTATGATAAAGTTATGGCCTCAGTAAGTTGGCTGTAAAATACGGGACTATATCGACTATTTGAAGCTTATTTTTAAACAAAATAACTATTTACAACGTTCGTTAACAATATATATATAAGAATTGTTAAGGTTTTAATAAGCTAACTTATAGAAATTAATTAGGTACTTTTATAAAAGAAGTTTTATATTTAATCAGATTTTTACCATTTATTTAACAGAAATCCATAAAAATAATTAAACTTAATGCCTTCGTTTTATTGTTTTATAAAGGTTTAAGCTTAACGAAAATTACAGAAAATCAGGTTGATGATTTAAAAATAAACAGAGATTATAAAAAGATGTTAATACTAATCTCCTCGACTTCAACTAGAGTTATTAAAACCCTCAATTCCTTACATCAGACCCAAACAGTAAAAATAAATTAATTTGCGCTAAAGGTATCACTATGGAAATAGGTACTTTGATGATAAATTGTTTAGTACTAAGCCATGGCATGGTAAGACTCGAAGTCAAGGTCAAATGATACCCTATCAACAACCAATTGCAGCTCAACCGGTGAATCAAAAAGGCAATCCTTCCAGACATCCGATGTGTACTCATTGTGGAAAGCATCATCCCGGAACTTGTCGTCGACTTACAGGAGCTTGTCTTGGTTGTGGAGATATGGGGCATAGGGTTAGTCAATGCCCAAAGGCGAGGAACCGACCAGAGAATGATGCTAAGGGAGCCAATACGCCACCCACTACTGGAGGTCGAGTATTCGCACTAACTGCAGGGGAAGCTGCTAATGCTCCAGGTACATCTTCCCGTACAAATTCATTCTAATAATCATAATCTACTTCCATTGATTGTAGTTTTACCGTCGTTAGTATCTCATTAGTTATCAATATATAGGTACGATTTGTGGTATACTTCGTTATGGTGACTATGATATTTCTGTATTGTTTGATACTGGCTCCACCCACTCTATAGTATCTCATCTATTCACAAACCGCCTTACGATCATGCCTACCGCTCTAGAGCCTGCATTAGTGATTTCTACTCCTGTTGGAGAATCGATTGTTATTTCACAAGTATATCAAAACTGTCCTATTCAGATCGAATCAACCATAAGAGAGGCTGACCTATTTCCTATGCACATGGGTGATTTCGATATTATTCTTGGCATGGATTGGTTAACACGACACCAGGTTACCATAGAATGTCAAACTCGTCGTGTGCTATTTGGTGATCCTATGAATCCTGACTTAGTTTACCAAGGGAACCTACCTCGGAAACCTCTCAAAATTATCTCTGCTCTGAAAGCCCAAAAGCTTATATCCCGTGGATGTGAGGGATTCTTAGCTTCTATAAAAGATACATCAGTGGATACTCCTCGTATTGAAGACTTTCCTATTGTTCGGGAATTCTCTGATGTCTTTCCTGAAGAACTTCCAGGGTTACCACCTGAGCGTGAAGTCGAGTTTACTATTGATTTAATTCCCGGGGCGGAACCCATTTCTAAGGCACCTTATCGGATGGCCCCAGTAGAGTTGAAGGAATTGAAAGAACAACTGCAGGAGTTATTACAACTCGGATTCATTAGACCAAGTGTTTCACCATGGGGGGCACCGGTATTATTTGTGAAGAAGAAAGATGGTAGTATGCGTCTATGCATCGACTACCGAGAGCTTAATAAGATTACTATCCGAAACCGCTATCCGTTATCGCATATTGACGATCTCTTCGATCAACTACAAGGGGCAAAGTTCTTCTCTAAGATCGACCTCAGATCAGGATACCATCAATTGAGGATCCGAGATCAAGATGTTCCTAAGACAGCATTCCGCACCCGTTACGGTCACTATGAGTTCCTAGTTATGCCTTTTGGCTTGACTAATGCTCCAGCTGTCTTTATGGACCTCATGAACAGAGTGTTCCATGAGTATTTGGACCGCTTTGTAATTGTTTTTATCGATGACATCTTGGTATTCTCTAAAAGTAGAGAGGAGCATGAAGACCACCTTCGCACGATTTTGGAGACCTTACGCCAAAAGAAGTTATATGCTAAATTTTCTAAGTGTGACTTTTGGCTTGAACAAGTGGCATTTTTAGGCCATGTTGTATCAGCTAAAGGTATCACTGTGGATCCGGCAAAGGTGGAAGCTATTACTAAATGGCCTCGACCGACATCCGTCACTGAAGTTCGTAGTTTTCTTGGTTTAGCGGGCTATTACCGACGTTTTGTGGAAGGTTTCTCTCGTGTAGCATTACCTCTAACTCAACTTATGAGAAAGGGTGTAAAGTTTACTTGGAACGAGGATAGAGAAAAGAGTTTTAAGGAACTGAAGAAAAGACTAGTATCTGCCCCTATTCTTACGTTACCTTCGGGTTCTAGCGGATACCAAATTTATAGTGATGCATCAAAGAAGGGACTCGGTTGTGTTCTTATGCAGCATGGTAAAGTTATTGCCTATGCTTCCCGACAGCTTAAACCGTACGAAGTAAACTACCCAACACATGACTTAGAGCTTGCAGCTGTAGTGTTTGCATTAAAGATTTGGAGACATTATTTGTATGGAGAGACATGTGACATCTTTACTGATCATAAGAGCCTTAAGTATATTTTCACTCAAAAAGAACTCAATATGAGGCAGAGGAGATGGTTAGAACTACTCAAGGATTACGATGCCAACATCCAGTATCATCCGGGCAAGGCGAATGTCGTGGCAGATGCTCTCAGTCGAAAGAGTGCAGGTGGAGTAGCATGTCTTCAAATCCAACCACAGATTATCTCAGATCTGGATAGAATGGAAGTTGGGTTACAGCTTGGTGAGTCTAACGGTTATCTAGCCAAGATGAGGATAGAATCTGATCTTATTACACGGATCAAGGAAGCTCAGAATCAAGATAGAGAACTTTGGGCGATATTACAAAATTTGAAGATAGGGAAACAATCTGAGTTTCGAGTTGATGAACAAGGAGTTATCTGGTGTGGGAATAGATTATGTGTGCCAGATGACTCAACCCTTCGTGACTCCTTATTAGCAGAGGCACACAGTTCACCATTCTCTATTCACCCGGGAGCCACTAAGATGTATAGAGATTTAAGGCAGAACTTTTGGTGGAGTGGTATGAAAGAAGATGTAGCTAAATATGTGAGTCATTGTTTAACTTGTCAGCAAGTAAAGATTGAGCATCAAAGAGCTAGTGGATTACTGCAACCATTAGATATTCCTGTGTGGAAATGGGATGATATTTTCATGGACTTTGTTACAGGCCTACCAAAAACATTCAAGAAGAACAACGCCATTTGGGTCGTAGTTGATAGACTCACAAAGTCGGCTCATTTCTTGCCCATCCAACAGGGTTATTCAGTTAGCTAATTATCAGAGGTGTTTCTGCAAGATATTATTCGACTTCATGGCACGCCATCATCGATTGTATGTGATAGAGATCCGCGTTTCACGTCACGCTTTTGGAAGGGTTTCCAAAACGCTTGGGGAACAAAGCTAAGATTTAGTACCGCCTTTCATCCGCAGACTGACGGACAATCTGAACGCACTATTCAGACTTTCGAAGATATGCTTAGAGCATGCGCACTCGAATGGACAGGCAATTGGGATGAGTATCTATGCTTAGTTGAGTTCGCGTATAATAATAGTTGGCAAGCTAGTATTGATATGGCCCCGTTTGAGCTTTTATATGGCCGAAGGTGTAGAGCACCGATATGTTGGAATGAGGTTGGAGAAAAGATAATCGAAGGACCGGAATTGGTTAGAATTACTAATGACAAAGTTGCCATTGCCAGAGAGAAGTTGAAAGAAGCCCAAACTAGACAAAAGAGTTACGCCGATCAACACCGACGAGCGTTGGAATTTAGAGTCGGAGATCATGTGTTTCTCAAAGTGTCACCTTGTCGTGGCATACGTCGATTTGGAATTAAAGGAAAGTTAAGTCCACGTTTTATCGGTCCGTTTGAGATTCTTGAAAGGGTTGGTGAAGTCTCCTACCGTTTGGCTTTACCACCTCAACTGTCACATGTGCATAACGTCTTTCATGTCTCTTTGTTGAGGGGATACAACTATCATCCGTTGCACGTTATTAGTTACCCTCTTCACGCGATTCAAGAAGATCTTTCTTATGAAGAAGAACCTGAAGCTATTATTGATCGTCAAGAACGAGTTATGAGACGCAAGTCGATACCGTTCGTTAAAGTTTTATGGAAAAATCATTCTGAACGCGAGGCGACATGGAGACAGAAGAAATGATTCGTTCACAGTATCCATACTTATTCGACAACTAAGTGTATGTTTTCTAAGCCTAACTGTTAGTGATTATTCTATTCGTAAGTGGTGTGTGCTTAAAGAAGTATTAATTTCACCGTATCGTATTTTCAGAAGGATTCATGCTACATTATTTAGAATTTCGAGGACGAAATTGTTTTAAGGGGGGTAGAATTATAATACCCGTAATAAATAATAATAATAATAATAATAATAATACCAATAATGATAATAATGATGATAAAAATAATAACAATAATAATAATAATAAAGTCCAGGGGGTTAATAGGCAATTTTTGAAACTTAAAATTAAGTTTTAAACATGAAATATTAAACACATCAAACCTCAGGGGTAAAAGTGTAAACTAGTTTTAAATCCCCCACCACCGCCCGTCGGCCACCTCCGGCCACTCTCCGGCCGTATCCCGGCGACCCCCAATCTCCAAAACCACCCGGTCTTCAACAAAATTAAAACCCCCGACAAACCCACATGATAGATTCGAACTCAACCACCACGAACAATTTAAAAATCAGACATTCTAAGTGCGATCTAGAACCACACCCACTTCGGTCAACTTTACAGCCACAAATCACTAACAATCGATGATAATCAAATTAATTGAACACACACAATCATTTAATCGTTTATAACTTTCCTTTAAGTTCAATTTCATCCGAAACACACACAAACTCTACATTCAATCACCATTACAAGTCGGACCTGCAACTCAATTTTAAAACAACCTCCGATCGATTTCAATCGCATTTGATAAGGGGCTATTGCTCTTAATCATCATCCGAAGCTGTTTACAAGTTTAATTTGATTACAATCAAAGTCTGAGCATCATTCGATTGACACGAGTGCCGCGACCTGTTCTTCATCGGGTTCATCATCGAATTGACTTCAAAACAGGTAATTAAAACTACCAACATACTCGATTCTAGACTAGGAATGAAAGCCCCATCATTAATTTGGCTATTAACATCGTTTTGATGCTCAATTGAAGCGAAATCGTTTCTAGGGTTCTTGGAATTGGGTTCTTAGATGCGGGACTGGTTAAAAGAAATTAAAACCAATACATATCAGGCGCAGGCGCCCTAGCCTGCTGGTTAAAGCGTAAGAGGGACAGGCAAGGGGTCCCGGGTTCGAACCCGAGCTCCTGCCATATTTTTTTTTTTGAAGCCTTTTTGACTTTTTAAAAAATATGTAAAAATTACCAAAAATTATAAAAAACAACTTCTATAAACTCCTTTTATTTTAAAAGTACCCAATTAATTTTCTGTAATTTTCTTTAAGTCTAAACCTTTATAAAATTATATAACAAGGACATTTATTTAACTATTTTTTATGGATTTCTTTTAAATAAATGGTAAAATATGATTAAACATAAAACTTCTTATATGAAAGTACTTAATTAATCTCCTGTAAATTAGTTTGTTAAAAACCTTAACAATTTATATTTATATTATTAACAAACGTATGAAATAGTTTATTTGGTTGAATTAAGCTCGTATTTTACAGCCAACTTACAGAGAGCATAACTCTTTCATAACAGATTCAAATCAGTTAAAATTTATGTCCATGACGAAGTTCGTCGAAAGACAAATCCGTTGATATATAAAACATTGAAAAACTCATTCGTTTAGACCACCAAACAGTCGTTTTCGTAACAGCTAGCAGTTCTGCGCAGCTGTAAAGATCCACGTTTTCTTATATTTCGGTAATCCAAATCAGAAACTTTTCTAAATGAAAGTTGTTAAGAAATCAATAATTTAGTAAACTGGAGATTTTCAGAATTTTTAAACGTCGTTTAGTATTTTTTTTTAACGAGTGCGAAAAGACAGAGGCAGAACTGGAATTTTTCAAACTATAATTTGCGTTACGTTATCGTAGGTTCTCACGGCATTAACCGAGCCTAGACTTTGTTTCTGATTATTCTCATTCGTGTATAAGGTACGGATTCCGACCTTCCCCTCTCGTAGCATGAATACCTCTCGTTTCATGATCTTTACTTTGAAATTCTAACTTGACTGCGTAATTATTAAACTCTTTGAGATTATTGATTGTTGATCATAAGTATTGATTGTTCACATGCGATAGGATTTAATTGCTTGTACTCATTGTCGCATGTCCTTGAATTGCTCGATTATTAGTTATGACTAATGACATTGATTAAAGATTATGAACCTTAGTGCAAATTATTGTTTTCTTTTGAATTGATTGTATTGTATTATTGACCTCCGTACCCGAGCACATCCACCTATGGGGACATAGGGCGTCATTGTGGCACAAGTGACGTGCTCTATCTGTGGCAGAGCGATTAGACCACAGCGTCTCTACATTATTATTACGTGCTAAGTTGTTGCACATATTAATTAGTGTCAAAGGAGGCGTATGGATCGATCCTAGGATATCATTGTTATTGTTTATTGGTGAGATGGTTAGGTGTGTGTGCCCACATTCCTATCTCACATATTGGTGCATTAGAACTGCAGCTAATGTACACATTGTTAATTGTTATTATTATTGGCTCATATGGGTATTCCTTTTAGATGATCATTATCATTTGATTTTCAACTTGATCATCTCATTGTTATCATTATTGATCATTGTATTGCTATTGTTTATTTCCGTTACTGAGCATTCTTTGGCTCAGCCGTGCTTTCTTTTGTTGTTTGTCTCTTATTTTTATAGCAGGTACTCAAGGGGCTCAGGGGAACGAGTGAAGAGTGTTAACTCAAGAAGTTAGGATGAGAACATTTGGATTTATAAGATTTAATAGTATTTTGATTTTAAGACTTTATTTAAATTATTTGGACCTATGTAAGGATTTGAGTGTATCTTAGTACTTTAATTTTATCGTTATGAACCTCTGATTACTGTTTGTATGACACGTCAACCTTACCCGGGTTGGGGTGTTAATTAGTGATTTCTGAACAACTTTCATTTAGAAAAGTTTCTGATTTGGATTACCGAAATATGAGAAAAACGTGCATCTTTACAGCTGCGCAGAACTGCTAGCTGTTACGAAAACGACTATTTAGAGGTCTAAACGAATGAGTTTTTCGATGTTTTATATACCAACAGATTCGCCTTTCGACGAACTTCGTCACGGACATAAGATTTAACTGATTTGAATCTGTTATAAAAAAGTTATGGCCTCCGTAAGTTGGCTGTAAAAATACGGAACTAATCAACTATTTAAAGCTTATTTTAAACGTCGTTTAGTATTTTTAACGAGTGCGAGAAGACAGAGGCAGAACTGAAATTTTTCAAACTATAATTTGCGTTACGTTATCGTAGGTTCTCACGACGTTAACCGAGCCTAGACTTTGTTTCTGATTATTGTCATTCGTGTATAAGGTACGGATTCCGACCTTCCCCTCTCGTAGCATGAATACCTCTCGTTTCATGATCTTTCCTTTGAAATTCTAACTTGACTGCGTAATTATTAAACTCTTTGAGATTATTGATTATTGATCATAAGTATTGATTGTTCACATGCGATAGGATTTAATTGCTTGTACTCATTGTCGCATGTCCTTGAATTGCTCGATTATTAGTTATGACTAATGACATTGATTAAAGATTATGAACCTTAGTGCAAATTATTGTTTTCTTTTGAATTGATTGTATTGTATTATTGACCTCCGTACCCGAGCACATCCACCTATGGGGACATAGGGCGTCATTGTGGCACAAGTGACGTGCTCTATCTGTGGCAGAGCGATTGGACCACAGTGTCTCTACATTATTATTACGTGCTAAGTTGTTGCACATATTAATTAGTGTCAAAGGAGGCGTATGGATCGATCCTAGGATATCATTGTTATTGTTTAGTGGTGAGATGGTTAGGTGTGTGTGCCCACATTCCTATCTCACATATTGGTGCATTAGAACTGTAGCTAATGTACACATTGTTAAGTGTTATTGTTATTGGCTCATATGGGTATTCCTTTTAGATGATCATTATCATTTGATTTTCAACTTGATCATCTCATTGTTATCATTATTGATCATTGTATTGCTATCGTTTATTTCCGTTACTGAGCATTTTTTGGCTCAGCCGTATTTTCTTTTGTTGTTTTCTCTTATTTTTATAGCAGGTACTCAAGGGGCTCAGGGGAACGAGTGAAGAGTGTTAACTCAAGAAGTTAGGATGAGAATAATTGGATCAAAAAGACTTAATAGTATTTTGATTTTAAGACTTTATTTAAGTTATTTGGATCTATGTAAGGATTTGAGTGTTTCTTAGTCCTTTCATTCTAACATTCATGAAACTTTGATTACTGTTTATGTGACACGTCAACCTTACCGGGTTGGGGTGTTACAGTTACCCTTTCAAGAATCTCAAACGGACCGATAAAACGTGGACTTAACTTTCCTTTAATTCCATATCGACGTATGCCACGACAAGGTGACACTTTGAGAAACACATGATCTCCGATTCTAAATTCCAACGCTCGTCGGTGTTGATCGGCGTAACTCTTTTGTCTAGTTTGGGCTTCTTTCAACTTCTCTCTGGCAATGGCAACTTTGTCATTAGTAATTCTAACCAATTCCGGTCCTTCGATTATCTTTTCTCCAACCTCATTCCAACATATCGGTGCTCTACATTTTCGACCATATAAAAGTTCAAACGGGGCCATATTTATACTAGCCTGCCAACTATTATTATACGCGAACTCAACTAAGCATAGATACTCATCCCAATTGCCTATCCATTCGAGTGCGCATGCTCTAAGCATATCTTCTAAAGTCTGAATAGTGCGTTCAGATTGTCCGTCAGTCTGCGGATGAAAGGCGGTACTAAATCTTAGCTTTGTTCCCCAAGCGTTTTGGAAACCCTTCCAAAAGCGTGACGTGAAACGCGGATCTCTATCACATATAATCGATGATGGCGTGCCATGAAGTCGAATAATATCTTGCAGAAACACCTCTGATAATTTGCTAACTGAATAACCCTGTTGGATAGGCAAGAAATGAGCCGACTTTGTTAGTCTATCAACTACGACCCAAATGGCGTCGTTCTTCTTGAATGTTTTGGTAGGCCTGTAACAAAGTCCATGGAAATATCATCCCATTTCCACACAGGAATATCTAATGGTTGCAGTAATCCACTAGCTCTTTGATGCTCAATCTTTACTTGCTGACAAGTTAAACAATGACTCACATATTTAGCTACATCTTCTTTCATACCACTCCACCAAAAGTTCTGCCTTAAATCTCTATACATCTTAGTGGCTCCCGGGTGAATAGAGAATGGTGAACTGTGTGCCTCTGCTAATAAGGAGTCACGAAGGGTTGAGTCATCCGGCACACATAATCTATTCCCACACCAGATAACTCCTTGTTCATCAACTCGAAACTCAGATTGTTTCCCTATCTTCAAATTTTGTAATATCACCCAAAGTTCTCCATCTTGATTCTGAGCTTCCTTGATCCGTGTAATAAGATCAGAGTCTATCCTCATCTTGGCTAGATAACCGTTAGACTCACCAAGCTGTAACCCAACTTCCATTCTATCCAGATCTGAGATAATCTGTGGTTGGATTTGAAGACATGCTACTCCACCTGCACTCTTTCGACTGAGAGCATCTGCCACCGCAACTCTCTCATGTTCATAACGTTTTTCATGTCTCTTTGTTGAGGGGATACAACTATCATCCGTTGCACGTTATTAGTTACCCTCTTCACGCGATTCAAGAAGATCTTTCTTATGAAGAAGAACCTGAAGCTATTATTGATCGTCAAGAACGAGTTATGAGACGCAAGTCTATACCGTTCGTTAAAGTTTTATGGAAAAATCATTCTGAACGCGAGGCGACATGGGAGACAGAAGAAATGATTCGCTCACAGTATCCATACTTATTCGACAACTAAGTGTATGTTTTCTAAGCCTAACTGTTAGTGATTACTCTATTCGTAAGTGGTGTGTGCTTAAAGAAGTATTATTTTCACCGTATTGTATTTTCAGAAGGATTCATGCTACATTATTTAGAATTTCGAGGACGAAATTGTTTTAAGGGGGGTAGTGTTATAATACCCGTAATAAATAAATAAATAATAATAATAATAATAATAATAATAATAATAATAATAATAATAATAATAATAATAATAATAATAATAACAATATTAAAAATAGAATAATAAAGTTAGAGGGGTTAATTGCCATTTTGAAAACTTATTTCAATAAGTTGGTGCATGAAATAAAACAATCTCAAATCCTCAGGGACCAAATGTGTATTTTTTTTTTTTAAAAACACCATCACCACCGTCGACGCCCTCACCCCGATTCCGGCCACAAATTCCGGCCAAAACCCGCGGCTCCGGCGACCCTAAACAACCAATTTTAATCGATTTCAGTTCAATTAATTGTTCCCGACACACTAACGTGTAAGATTCGAACATGTTCCCCACTTTAATTGAAAAATACAAACGAGAAATGCGATCTAAACCGACCCACGATATTCGGTTCCTTTTTCCAGCCACTAATCGCACTAAACAACAATAATAATCAAATGAAGTGTACCTAATCAATCATATACCCACTAATAATATGTCTACACTCTCAATCCGACTTGCAATTCACACAAAAGCTCCGTCCGATCTCCAACTTCATCGCGACCTGCAACTGGGTCGAACACCATCTTCCGGACCTCGAAACCTCAAATTGATAGTGGGATTCGCTTCGTGCACGTTTGGAAAAGCTCCACACGAAGTTAATTGCATTATGATCATCATTTGATCCAAAATCAGATCCACGTTGACCGCGGCTTGATCAACAAGGTGTTTGACTTCGTTTTATCTTTATTCGGGTAATTAAACATATCTCTAGAATCGTTTAAGCATGAGGAATAAAAGCCCCATGATCTTCGGGGTTAACAACAATGATTCGGCTGTCAATTGGATTGGAATCGATTCTAGGGCTCATATGGGTTTGGGGATCGTTTGTAACATTGGTTAAAAGGTTTAAAAACCAATACAGACTAGGCGCAGGCGCCCTAGCCTGCTGGTTAAAGCGTAAGAGGGATGGGCAGGAGGTCACGGGTTCGAACCCGAGCCCCTGCCATATTTTTTTAAAGCCTTTCTAAGCCTTTAAAAATTTCAGAAAAATTCTCAAAAATTATAAAAATCTTTTTATAATCTCTGTTTATTTTTAAATCATCAACCTGATTTTCTGTAATTTTCGTTAAGCTTAAACCTTTATAAAACAATAAAACGAAGGCATTAAGTTTAATTATTTTTATGGATTTCTGTTAAATAAATGGTAAAAATCTGATTAAATATAAAACTTCTTTTATAAAAATACCTAATTAATTTCTATAAGTTAGCTTATTAAAACCTTAACAATTCTTATATATATATTGTTAACGAACATTGTAAATAGTTATTTTGTTTAAAAATAAGCTTCAAATAGTCGATATAGTCCCGTATTTTACAGCCAACTTACTGAGGCCATAACTTTATCATAACAGATTCAAATCAGTTAAACCTTATGTCCATGATGAAGCTCGTCGAAAGACGAATCTGTTGATATATAAAACATTGAAAAACTCATTCGTTTAGACCTCCAAACAGTCGTTTTCGTAACAGCTAGCAGTTCTGCGCAGCTGTAAAGATCCACGTTTTTCTCATATTTCGGTAATTCAAATCAGAAACTTTTCTAAATGAAAGTTGTTCAGAAATCACTAATCTAGTAAACTGGAGATTTTCAGAATTTTTAAACGTCGTTTAGTATTTTTAACGAGTGCGAAAAGACAGAGGCAGAACTGGAATTTTTCAAACTATAATTTGCGTTACGTTATCGTAGGTTCTCACGGCGTTAACCGAGCCTAGACTTTGTTTCTGATTATTGTCATTCGTGTATAAGGTACGGATTCCGACCTTTCCTCTCTCGTAGCATGAATTCCTCTCGTTCTTGATTTTTATCTTGAATCCAGAACTTGACTTGTTGTTTATTAAATCCATAATATTATTGTTATAAATGATTATCGTATAGTTGACATTGTTTGCATGTGATAGGATTTATCTTCTTTGTACTCATTGTCACATGCTTCCTAAATTATTGATTATAGCTAGTGACCTTGATTAAGGGTTATGAGCACTAGTGTAACTTATTGTGTTATATTGGCTTGATCGATTGTATTATTGACCTCCGTACCCGAGCACATCCACCTATGGGGACATAGGGCGTCATTGTGGCACAAGTGACGTGCTCTATCTGTGGCAGAGCGATTAGACCACAGCGTCTCTACATTATTATTAAGTGCTAAGTTGTTGCACATAGGCGTATGGATCGATCCTAGGATATCATTGTTATTGTTTACTGGTGAGATGGTTAGGTGTGTGTGTCCACATTCCTATCTCACATATTGGTGCATTAGAACTGCAGCTAATGTACACATTGTTAAGTGTTATTATTATTGGCTCATATGGGTATTCCTTTTAGATGATCATTATTGTTTGATTTCTAACTTGATCATCTTATTGTTATCGTTATTGATCACTGTATTGCTATTGTTTACTTCCGTTACTGAGCATTCTTTGGCTCAGCCGTGTTTTCTTTTGTTGTTTTCTCTTATGTTTATAGCAGGTACTCAAGGGGCTCAGGGGAACGAGTGAAGAGTGTTAACTCAAGAAGTTAGGATGAGAACAATTGGATCAATAAGACTTAATAGTATTTTGATTTTAAGACCTTATTTAAATTATTTGGACCTATGTAAGGATTTGAGTGTTTCTTAGTCCTTTAATTCTATCATTCATGAAACTTTGATTACTGTTTATGTGACACGTCAGCCCTACCCGGGTTGGGGTGTTACAGTTATTTATAAAGGTTTAAACTCGAAGAAAATTACGAAAATTAAGGTTGCTGATTTAAAAATAAACAGAGATTATAAAAAGATTTTTATAATTTTTGAGAATTTTTCTGAAATTTTAAAGGCTTAGAAAGGCTTTAAAAAAAATATGGCAGGGGCTCGGGTTCGAACCCGTGACCTCCTGCCCATCCCTCTTAAACTTTAACCAGCAGGCTAGGGCGCCTGCGCCTAGTCTGTATTGGTTTTTAAACCTTTTAACCAATGTTACAAACGATCCCCAAACCCATATGAGCCCTAGAATCGATTCCAATCCAATTGACAGCCGAATCATTGTTGTTAACCCCGAAGATCATGGGGCTTTTATTCCTCATGCTTAAACGATTCTAGAGATATGTTTAATTACCCGAATAAAGATAAAACGAAGTCAAACACCTTGTTGATCAAGCCGCGGTCAACGTGGATCTGATTTTGGATCAAATGATGATCATAATGCAATTAACTTCGTGTGGAGCTTTTCCAAACGTGCACGAAGCGAATCCCACTATCAATTTGAGGTTTCGAGGTCCGGAAGATGGTGTTCGACCCAGTTGCAGGTCGCGATGAAGGTGGAGATCGGACGGAGCTTTTGTGTGAATTGCAAGTCGGATTGAGAGTGTAGACATATTATTAGTGGGTATATGATTGATTAGGTACACTCCATTTGATTATTATTGTTGTTTAGTGCGATTAGTGGCTGGAAAAAGGAACCGAATATCGTGGGTCGGTTTAGATCGCATTTCTCGTTTGTATTTTTCAATTAAAGTGGGGAACAGGTTCGAATCTTACACGTTAGTGTGTCGGGAACAATTAATTGAACTGAAATCGATTAAAATTGGTTGTTTAGGGTCGCCGGAGCCGCGGGTTTTGGCCGGAATTTGTGGCCGGAATCGGGGTGAGGGAGTCGACGGTGGTGATGGTGTTTTTTAAAAAAAAATACACATTTGGTCCCTGAGGATTTGAGATTGTTTTATTTCATGCACCAACTTATTGAAATAAGTTTTCAAAATGGCAATTAACCCCTCTAACTTTATTATTCTATTTTTAATATTGTTATTATTATTATTATTATTATTATTATTATTATTATTATTATTATCTATTACGGGTATTATAATTTGTATCTTACATTTACGAGAGGTGGAGACTTTAGTAAGTCTGACTGTTGAAGGTCTGTGGGTTACACCTAATGCCTCAACAGCTGACTTGGGATTATTGGTAGTTGTTTAAGCTCTCTCAGCATCATTAGTGACTTCTGAGTCATCTGTTTCAACATTCACCTCAAAGTTAACTATGGTAGTTTCAACATCCGGTTGACCAAATATCACCTCAATTGATTTTCTGAGTTCAGACTCATGGTTGTTCTTCAAGGCTAGTCACTCTTGCAGCTTGCTACTGCAGAGTTCTGAGTTGTGCTTCCACCTTAAAGACTCTATCTGTTAAAGATTTCAACAGACAGTTCTCAAATTTGAGAACTGTGGCTATTTAGCATATATAACCTTGAAGTCCTGTAATCTTTGCTTGTAAAACATATATGAGATAAAGGGCATCGCTTAACATCATGTGAATAACTACTATGTGTTAAAACGTTTTCAGGATAATAGCCTTTTAGTTTTGTTTACATTATGTTAATAGACATTAGACTTGGCTTTAAAATTAAAATTTTCATAGTAAAAATATCACAACTATACCCTAGAGCTTATTTTAATATAGTAATCATTCATTCACAAACATATAAAAATTTAATAAAGAAGTATTAGGTTTGTAAAAGTTGATCTTGTATAACAATTAAGAAGCATATAAATTTTTCACTACGTCAGTTTTACTCATTAACTTATAAAGCGGTACTAAGCTTTTAGGAACATTGATCGTGTATTATCAACATAGACAATTTTCATTCCATTTGTACTTAATTTTATACAAAGAAGCTAAATACTCAAGCTAAATCAAGCTTACCCTTTAATATATTATAAAAAGGCTTCTAACAAAAGAAAAGTTGAAGTAGATAACATTCAGACAAAGAACCCAAGGTCCATGGTTGTGAAATATGACGAACGGTTCATAAACATATTAGCATCTGATTTCAATAAATAGATATAAAGATAAACATATGAAGAAATATTTAGAAAGGATGTTAAGAAGATAAACAAGAAAGATGTGTACTAAAATAGACAAATTTCATCGAGAATGTAAACGAACCAAACGAACATGAACAAGACAGATGTGTACAAAAATAGACAAATTTCATCAAGACTATAAATGAACCGAACAAACATGCACAAGGCTTTGTTCATCTTCGTTCATCAAGACAAATTTCATAAGTTTGTTCATTAACTGTTCACGAACACTTTTCAAACAAGATTTCTTATTCATGTTCGTTCATTAATGACATGAATTGTTCATAAACTGTTCACGAACACCAAATGTTCATGAACATATATAAACACAAACAAATGTTTATGAGCATAAATGAAAGTTTGTCAAGTTTTAACACAAACTGTACATAATTATCCGAACATATTTAGACATAATTATAATTAACACAAAATTAAAAAGTTTATCAAACATTAGTATAAACTAAAGTTTAAAGCAACAAAATGGGGATATTGGTAGAGACGTATAGTATAATCACGGTTCATATTTTAAAAGCTTAAAAGTAATAAAATAAAAATATAAAATATAAAATATAAAATCTTAAATGAACAAACACTTATGAACATAAATGAACACATATTCAACGTTCACGAATATAAACGAACGAACACGACCATTGTTTATGTTCGTTCGTTTTACTTAACAAATAGAAATTTCTTGTTCGTGTTCATTCATTTATTAAACGAACAAACTTTCCGCCGTAAATTGTTCACTGAACGTTCAGTTCGTTTACAACCTAAAATTTCATCGATAACAAAAGTAAGTTCCTTGATAAATACAAGTGTGTTGAAAACAAAGAATTCAAAGGAATTAAGACTTTCAAAGCTATAAATATCGATGTTCTTCGATTAAAAAAAACGTTTCAAGTACACAATCCTTATCACGCTTCAAAAGGGGAGAGAGTTCAAACATGCAATTTGTATAGACTGGATTTTTTTTATTAACTTGTAGATTCAATTATTAGTTTATATTATAACACATACTTAGGTTTTTAAAATCTATTAATGAAAGTATTTACATGTGTTACAAGAGAAGATATCCAACCTTCACTTCGGCTATGGTCATCCAATGTACATTCACCATCATGTACAACCACATCATAGAGTTGAGGATGGATGTCATGTAATTGTTCTACATGTCCACATACGCATCCAATCACTTTCTTACACTTGTCACAAGTGACAACAAACTTATTAGTTAATGAGAAAATATTATAATCTAATATATTAAACAATTTAGAGATCCATTAGGTATTCTCAAGCGACACCAAACTAGCTAAATGGTGAGAATATATTATAATATAATATATCAATAAATTTAGAGATCTATTAGGTGACGCTGCTATTCACGGTTCATTCTTTAAAAATACGTGAATAAGAGTCCTTATGTTATATGGAATGATTTTAAGTGGTTGTGAGTAAAGAATAAAGATAAATATTATTGTTCATATGTAAATTTAAAGATTTACTGTTGAACCCTTATAATTTTTTTTATATTAAAAGTAATTGTAAGTGGATAAGAGATAGAAAATAATGATAAAAGTATAAATATTTATTATTTAATTGAAAGAGAGAAAACGTAGTAATTTTTAGTATAATTATAAAGATAAAACTAAAGAATAGGATGTGATCTCATACGATATTACATCAAAATAATTTATTCAAGTATTTCTTTAAAACCAGTATATAATAAGAAGATCATTAATGTAGAGATCGAGTCGATGAAACCTCAAAACGAATCTACATAAGTAAAGATACTCATATTAAATTATTTAGTCATACACAAATGTCATTTTAAGTACCAAGGTTTTTGTCATAAAAAAATTGTGTTGATGTGTAAGTTATTTGAATTGAAATCTGCTTTTAGATTTAGTTCTTAAACATTCACATCAAGGATGACTTGCTCTATGACTAGCATATTTCAAACAATAAACCTCTCATAACCATAGAACAAACCATCTTCAAGACAAATGCTTAGAAATTAAACCTAAAACAACTACATATTTTTAATTTAACTTAACAACACATCAGTACAAATTTGTTTAGAGAACAACTCCAGTTTTAAAGAACATGTGTTGTACGTATCTAAACAATTTAATATAATCGTCAATACATATATAAATTTATCATCTGGTTTCATTAACGGAATCTCATATTACCTAATAATTCTCTATTTAACCCATTATGATTTTTTTCTCATATATCAACCCATTCAACGTGGCTTGTGAAAAATCTAAAGTGATTGGACAAGCATGTGATCATGTATAACAATTACATGACAACCATCCTCAATTCTTAAATGTTGCTATCAGTGAAACAATGACAAGGACACTTGTAACTTGAGTTCTTCCGAAGCTCTTTAAAATGATTCACCAGATATCAGGTTTAACAATGAATGGTGTTGCCTAAAAAGGTATATTATGATCAATGCACCCAATTTTGAGCCAAAATATCTTGTAGATAAAGTGCAGATAATCATATCTTCTAAATAAGAATAGTTGCTTTGATTGCAATATCACCTCACATGTGCATGAGCTGTTTATATTTTGCGGTTTGCATAATAATAACTTTATTTTTATCTTTACTGGGATCATCTTGTTATCCACACGTCATTACCATCATGACCAAAATCAAGCAAAAAAACATACAACATAAAACACATTTACTGGTTAGAAGCATTATCAGTAGCACAACCAATGGCAAAGATGAACAAGTGGAGAAAAGGATGCTCAAATGTCAAAAAACCAAACTGCGAATTTTAAAAGTCTAAAACCTCAAAATATAACGAGTAGCCCTTATTCGAAAAAAAGCATATACGCATATACCATGTTCTGCATGGACGTTCATATCCTCGACTTGTGATCATCTCAATGTAAAATCTAGTAGGGTTCCACTGGCTTGCGGAAGTTCACGCCAGCATAAACTGCTTCTGACCCAAGCTCTTCTTCGATTCTCAAAAGCTGAGTCCAAAAGAAACAATAGTGTTTGATTTTAGTTTATAACTCAATAATGCTAGTAATGTAATAAAAAAAACCTTTTATTATATTTAAATTTTTATAAATATTGATGCGTTCAATATGATTATAAGTAACTTGTGAAAGAGGAAGGAGAGTAAAATCAACCTGGTTGTACTTTGCAAGACGCTCAGACCTGCATGGAGCTCCAGTCTTGATTTGTCCCTGGTAGGTTCCATTGTATATAGTAATAATCAATAAGTCAGCGTACGAAACCAAAGGTTCAAATTTTTAACTTAAGCATTACCGGTCCATTTACTTAGAAATCACGAGAGAATATGGAATTAAAGTCTTATTTACTACGTAAATAAAAATACATTACTTAAGAAAACATGTCAATGGGGTCGAAAATCATCTAAATGTGATTTATCATAAAGAATTAGACCGTAACTGTTCCAAGTCAGCCCAGCCCGGTCTGTTTTGACTTGCTACCCAACCCATGGACAAATACTTGTATATTATTTTCTATAAAAGCTGATAATTACCGTTGCCAAACCACAGAAAGATCAGCAATGAAGGTGTCCTCGGTTTCTCCACTGTGATGTAATAAAACCGTAAATTTTTCATCATCATACAAAAAAGATATATAGAAATACGTTATAAAAGTGATTTTCATACCTGCGGTGACTGGCCATCACACCCCAACCAGCATGTTTGGACATTCTCACAGCTTCAATACTCTCGGTCACAGACCCAATTTGGTTAACCTACACCAGGGAACAGACAAATGTAACCAATAGAAGTTTTTGTTATATGAGCTGTGAATTCCAGAAAAGTACAACTATATACCTTAAGAAGAAGAGCATTGCAAGTCTTCTCATTAATTGCCTTCTTGACTCTCTGCAGATACAGTTTTAGAGTATTCAATAAAGGTTAAAGCATTGCAAAAAAGGAGAGAAAAAAAGGGGGGGTCAAAAGTACTGGGCAAGCTTTCCTACTTGTCCGCCCCAAAACAAATTTTGAAGCACCTAATATAGTACTATGCAGTTTGACAGGTGTTTGATTGATGAGTCAAATACCTAAAATTCCTTTGATTGGGAGGTTCATCAACAAATTACTTCTTACCCACCACTATTGTTGAAATTACTAGACACATGGTACACTACATATTTGTTGCATGAAAAGGTGTTTTGGTAGTTTACAAATCAAATCTTAAAATAATGACATTTGAGATG
Organism: Flaveria linearis; assembly: GCA_024085815.1. Taxonomy (NCBI): domain Eukaryota; kingdom Viridiplantae; phylum Streptophyta; class Magnoliopsida; order Asterales; family Asteraceae; genus Flaveria; species Flaveria linearis. Next base: position 59,789,160 of record CM044013.1, on the reverse strand, counting down.
CTTACATACCAAAACTGTGACAAGTAGGGGTTGTTAAGGGAAGTTAAAAGAACAAGAAAATAAAGAATGAATCTAACCGTGGGGTTGGTGACCAAAAGATCATCTCCCACAATTTGCACTTGCTCGCCACATTCAGCGGTCATCTTGGCATAGTGCTCCCAGTCATCTTGGTCAAATGGATCCTCAATGGACACAATAGGGTACTCACTCACGAAAGACTTGTAAAGATCTTTGAGTTGTTCTCCTGAAATCTTTGCTTTGCCATCATTGTTCTGCATAAATTATTCCCAAAATACATGTATATGAGAGAATAATTATAGTTATTATATATGCTCCTTCTCCATGACATTTTCACAGGTCAAATAACAACACGGATTGTGCAACTTTTACCTCTTCCTTGAAGTTCAGATCATAGGTCTTGTCCTTCTCGCCGTAAAATTCAGATGCAGCAACATCCATTCCAATGACAACCTATAGGAATAACACATTGAAAATGTTTTATGCTAGAAAAAGTAAATTAATTATCTTGCAAAAGTTTGAAAGATATAAAATCCAACAACATGCCATCTACATGACCAACTTCTAGCAATTACCTTGTCCGTGTATCCAGCTTTAGCGATAGCTGTCTTAAGCAACTCAAGGCCCTCCTTGTTTTCCTGAATTTGAAAAAGACAAGCTGTCGTTAGACAATCAAAAACTCCAAACAGGTTAGCTTATAACACATGCCAACATGAAGCCATGCTTAACCTGAATATTGGGAGCAAAGCCACCTTCATCACCAACATTGGTTGCATCCTGACCATATTTCTTCTTAATCACAGACTGAAATCAGATTATATGAATTATGATTAGTGCTTCAGACATCAAATGCAAGTTATAAGCCATAAGTCGTTCCACCAGCAGAATAATTAGCCAAGGATATAAGAACTTGGTTTCAACACACCTTTAAGTTGTGGTATACTTCTACACCCATCTTCATGGCTTCCTTAAAGCTGGAGGCACCAGTAGGGAGAATCATAAATTCCTGGAATAGTAAAGCTTGTGAGGATCTTTGGTTAAGATCTCTTTTTTTTTTAGAGTAAAGATGGAAGTGTGATAAAAATATACCTGCATGGCAAGCTTGTTTCCTGCATGTGATCCACCATTGATGACATTGAATGCAGGTACCGGCAAGACTAAGTTCTTGTTACCAGCCAAGTTGGCAATATGCTGCAAACAGATATTTTCCAGTTAAAAAAATGGGATTTCCCAACATGGCTTACACATGTCCATGATGGCATTCAAATGAAGGCGAGCAACAGTCTATAGCGTAGGCAATAGGGACCAGGATCAAAATTACCTTGTAGAGTGGGATTTTGAGGACACTAGCGCCAGCCTTGCAAACTGCAAGAGATACTGCCAAGATCGCGTTTGCACCAAGCTAAACAACATAATGGTTCAGCAATAAGTATCAATCACATCAATAAATATCAAATAACCAGATATATATATAGATTTAAATCTACACCTTTTGCTTGCACCAGCCCCATTCGTTTTGAGTTCCGTCAAGTTGTTGAACCATGAAGTTATCAATACCAGCCTGATCGGTTGGGTCCTGTAAAACAAGATGAATTGTGATAATATGATCATTTGCATCATACAATAATAAAATACCAACCCCCTTTGGATCTACAATCCCATGTTCTAACATTCAATCAATATCAAGGATTGAGTTTCAGTTCATGAACAAACCTTGCCTAGAAGAGCAGGGCCAATAATTGTGTTAACATTTGCAACAGCCTATACAAACAAATCAAAAGTAATATTACATCAGCATCTTCGATCTCATAAACAAACAAAGAGTACCAACCAAAACAAACGTCACACCTTGGAGACACCCTTTCCAAGGTAGTCTGACCCTCCATCTCTCAATTCAAGAGCCTCGTAAATGCCTACAAAACACAAACAAAAAATGCATATCATATAACTATATTCAAAACAGCAAGATCTTCCATTCACTACATCCAAATGTAGCAAACCACTGAATCTGCAAAGACAAATGAAATAAAAACCACACAATAAAGTGTTGCAGAAACAGATCTTACCAGTGGATGCACCACTGGGTACAGCAGCACGAGCCAATGAGCCATCAGAAAGAGTAATATCCACCTAAATCACATAAAAACCACATCCAACTTCAATCCAGCAGAAATCAACACACCAACAGTAATATTCAGGTTAACAAAACACAAATCTAACTTAAGTCACTCATCAATCAATCAATCAACAAAACCTCAAATTAATCGATCGCAAAAGTCAAACTAGCATCGACAACGACGATCTAACCAACGCATCAAATAATCTAAGCACAAACCAACCGCAAAGCGCTCGATGAAGCTTAAAAAGCTTATATCAACATCTTATATCAACATCAGATCAAAAAGCACATCGGATTGCCTCAACCGCCGATTGAACACAAAACACACCTTATATGAACATCAGATCAAAAACACGAACTCAACCAACAAAAAACACATATAAATTCATAGATCTACGAACCTCAACGGTGGGATTGCCTCTGCTGTCGAAGATTTGTCGTGCTTTCACTGCCTTGATGGTCGCCATGAGATGAGATTAAGATCTGAGAGATGTGAGAAAGGTGATTGATTAGGTGAAATGAGAGATTTGGGGGTGAATCCAACGCTAACAGTGGCTACTTGTAGTGTGGTGGAGTGAATCACAGCCGTTGGATTGGATGTGATTTGAAAGGCGTATGACTGATGTGGGGTTGAGTTACAGTAATGGTCCTTTGTGTTGTATGGTGTTTGCGTTTGGTCCCCAGAAGTGATCTTTTTAACTTTTGGTTCATATAATAAAAGGTCATGAGGCATGACTCATGTCTCCATTGTTCGTTTGAGATTCGGATATGCCACCAACCCCACCTTTTATTTTGTTTTTTGTTTCCTTCGTATCCACAATGAAGGGCAATACGTTGGTTTTAGTGGTTGTAATGTATTACTAGAATATTTTTTCGGTTTGGAAGTGTTTAAAAAGCGGCGGTAATTTTATCATTTTATGTGACAGATTATAATGTGAATAAAGGTAAGGACGTTGGTTGTGTCCTTTTCTCTCATTATGTCCGTACTAGGGGTGTATTTGTGGGTCTTCAGTTTAGCATGAAATGTTTTCTTTTTGGTATTTTAGATGTTTATGAGAAAGAGACATTGGGTTATTTAAGTGGAGGGTTCAAGTATAGGAGTAGATTCTGTAACATCCCGGAAAGTCAAAACAAGTCATTTAATAATAACGAGCTTAGTTAAGGGATGTTTAATGGGTCATAGGTCAAATTAGTCTTATGGGTAAAGAGAATTAAATGATTAAAGACCTATAATCAGTCACTTAAATCACCTAAACCAGCCATCACCTTCTTCATTTGCAACCATAGCCACCAAATTTTAGAGAGTAAGAGAGTAGAGAGAGAAAGTGAAGAAAACTTAATATTTGGAGCTCCATTGATGAAGAGATTGAAGATCTGAGTGTTAGAGCATCAAATCACAAGAAATGAGCAAGAAATTCAGGTAAGAATCAGCCTCTAATCGCCTTTGTAGGGCAAACCCGGATTCTATGGTTTTGGGTTTGAAAAGTTACAAATAATCACATAAAGGTCATATTTTTACGTATGAAATCATATAAAAAGCTTATATATCGTTTCATGGATGAAAAACTAAAGATTTAAACGTAAAAAGTTAAGATTTTGAGTTAAAAACAGGTTGTTTCGTCATTATACGTTCTGCGAAACTGTCTACGCATGCTACGAAACTAAGGCAATCTCCTTCCTGCGAAACTATAGTTTCGCATGTAGTTTCGCAAGTGCATAGCTAGATCTGTAGATTTAGCGAATCTAGGAAATTCTAACGAAAGTTAGGCGAAACTGGCAGCGAAACTGCCATGTAAAACTGGCAGCGAAACTGCCATGCGAAACTGGCAGCGAAACTACGTGCGAAACTACTGTCGAATCTAGGTATAAAATAAGCCATTCGAGTGTTAACTTATATGTAGGCCGTGTACCACTATCTTAGTTTAGAAAGATTAGACGAGAAGCTATTTACAATAAACAGGTGAGTTCTAGATCCCTTTAATTACAAGTTTTTTTATGTTTTAGGGTTGTTATACATATTAAATATACGTTTCTATGACAAATATCTTAAGAGGTTTTAATAGAAAAATAGAATTTTCTATAACAAATTGTGCTATATAAATGCTTCAAAATAAAATTTCATCGCGCTGACCTGGCAGCCTAGCCCCATCCAGGGGTGTCGCCCCTTGGACCTCACTAGGGGCTGCTGCTCCTAGAACATGCTGTCAGGGGCTGCCGCCCCCGAACCCTCACTGCCCCGTGGAGGGTCGGATACGTCTTTTTAATGTGAATTGTACTTGTTATGTGATGTACTTAATAAGTAAAGTATTGTATATTAAAGTGGAAGATAATATTAATAAAAAATGGAACTTAGCGAATGTTACCCTGGCCCGTATGATAATGAAAAGTCTTAAAAGAAAATGAATGGAAGTTCACGACCCTGGGTGTCGTTTGCTCAACTGATGTGCGACTGTTTCAGTCCATGAGGATGCACATCTGGGGTTCAATCCTTATGATTGACCAATTAATGAATGAGATCTGTATTCATGAGCAGGCTTCGTGCCTAGCAGTGTAGGTCAATTATCAAGGTTAGCTACCGTTTTCATATGTACCGACAGGATCGACATTCGTTATCGGTCAACAGGGGCTCTTGCTGCGTGCAATCTCGTTTATAATGAAGTGAAAGATAATGAAATTGCCGTAGATAGTTTAAGGTATGTTCTCGTTTAAGTTTTCTTGGGAACGCTCTATATAAAGAGAATCCCGAGTAATCGATACCCCATTGGGTATTGTTATTAGTCATTTTTGGAGCTCGAGTAGGAGCGCGAGTAGGAAGTCTACGTCAAATTGTCGTAGATAGTTTAAGGTATGTTCTCGTTTAAGTTTATGTCAAGTCAATTATTACTTATTTTAGATTATTATTATTATTAGTAGTAGTTTTAGTATTATTACTATTATTATTTTTAGGCGTTAGGGTTATTGTTAGGGGTGGGTATTGGGTAACCTAGCCTTAGTTAGACATGGACTGATCACCCATGCTTAAACAAGATAGCGTAAACCAATATCCAACCATTTCAATAACTAGTTAGTTGTACCATTACCTAATCTAGAATTACTTAAATTGTATCAGGATCTAGAGATATTATCAGATTGTACTAGGAAAGGTTATCAACTTTTGGGCAACTGCTAAACAGGTGAGTTCTTCTGAACTGTTTTCTAAAACGGGATGTGATGTTCTGATAACTGTTAATAATTGTGGAATTGACTATTAATAGCATCTGTGATATGTGACAATGCTTGATAGGATGCTTGAGGGCTGCTTGTATGATTCTGCTTTAGCTAGTGGAGTTTGTATACATAGTCTGGTTATGTGAATCTATACCGTGCTTACTATGTTCCTATCTGTTTGCCATGGTTGCATCTGCTTGATGCAATAGTCAATATAATATGTTTTGAATTTTGAAGAATGCCATGTTTATGAACTCACAAGCTTTATGCTGAGTCCCAAATGTTTTCTATTTTATGGACACACATCCTTGGTGCCAAGAGATTGCAGAAATTGGAGATTACAGACTAGTTTACGAGGAAATAGAGGTCTAGAGCGCTATTGAAGTTTGGATCTCTAACATAGTTAAATTGATGCAATGGTTTTATCTAAGCATGACATATATAATGTTTGTTTTGATGTATAATCAAAGTTAGACTTCCGCTGTGAATTTGGATTACTATGTGTTCTGTATATCTGATGCGTAACGCTCCCCAGGGTATGCCCTGGGAGGCGGGCGGTACAAGTTGGTATCAGAGCCATAGTTTAAGTGAATTAGGCATTATCAGTTAGTGTCTAAACTTAAACTAAGATTGGGAAGACTACGCAGATTGGCAAATGAGTCAAGTAACATGATGATATAAGAAGAGTTAGATATGTGTTAAGCATATAGTGAAAGATAATTAGAATACGTAAATAATGTAAAAGGTTAATAGTAATTAGCTGATATTATTAAGGATTTACATTCATAAATTATGTTTTGGTTTGCTATCGGTTATGTTTACCTAAACATAAGAAGTAGATTAATAGTGTTGATCAAGAATTGTAGAAAACGTACACCTTTACGAATAGTCTTATGTTAATTAGTCTAATTAACCAAAGTGACTAGACAAGACAAATCACGATTAGTAATAGTCAAATACATTATAAAATATAATGTTCACGAAAACAAGCGAACAGGAATGCTCAATAAGGATGACATTCATATTCAGACACTCATATTGATACATAATGATAAAAAGCTAGAATATTCATGTCAGGTATATTGATGATTATGCTTGGATCCACATAATGATGAATTTATAATGAAAAGAGTATCCTAGTAAGATTCTAACATATTGATTAGTGCCAATGTCTTACTGGTGAAGTGACAACTCCATATGATAAAGATTAGTGGTGTAATGGAATATGAACATATGGGCTAGATGTAGAATATTCAAATGTTGTATTAGTATTTATCAAGAGTGTCAATCGATAAGATAAGATAAAATGTATGTTGAGAAAGGATAATACCCTAAAACATTGGAACTAGTACCAAGTAACCGAAAGCAAGATATATTGTCAAAGGTGATCATGGATGTAGAACGGATATAAATAACTATGAAAAGCACAATTAAATTACAAGAGAAATACAAAACTGTATCTGTAAGATGTCAAGATTATTGCTACCACTCACCAAAAATTAATCTGGAGAAAATAGAAAGCAAATTACAGAAAAGTTTCTCATTATCTAGAACTAAGATTGTAAACTAAGAAACTAAAAGAGTAAGTACAAGAGTGTGCTTATAAGTCCTTCATGACTTACAACTCTCTAACCTTTGATAACAACAAGAGATCAGCAGAGGCACATAAGTGAAGTCAAATGAAAGGTGTCTTAGACTTATGAGTACATGTAACCAATTAGATCTAATTTGCAGTATATTCATTTCAATCAAAAAGATTACATTGGTGCAAGTAAAAAACCTAGTATCAATTATCTTTAGGCCATATATGAATTGAGAAACTCAAGCTTTACACCATACCTTCATAAGTAGAATGACTAATGGGAGACAAAAGACAATAGCTGACATCATTAAGAATAGTATGATAAGCTTGAATAATAACTTGATTCCTATTGACTTGATACCTATGGAAACCCAAAGAATTTGAGGTAGTCAAAGGAATTGACTAGCAAACATTTAACTAAGTATAAGTCACGCCTGACAGAAGAATGGTATAACTTAGATTGCCTAAAAAATGGTAGTATATGATGACTGAGTAGGAAACATTATTCTAATGACTCAGGTCCATAAACTTTTAAGAAAATAATATATTATTGATCTAGCATATGCCATGAACACTGTGAAGAAACGAAAGGTTTGAAAACATACCTAAGATCAATTTTAGAACATGATATAACCACTATAACTTATTGGTCATGCTATTCTGTAACACCCGGAAATTTCAGTTTGAAGTGCCATGCGACTGGAGCGTCCAATCGTACGACTGAGGGACGACTGGAGCTCCATACGCATGATAGTCGTACGATTGGAGAGTCCAATCGCATGGAGCTCATGCGGCTGAAGGTTCAGTTGCATAGAAGCTCGGGTGACTGAACTGTAGTATTTAAGGGAGAGGGCAGCCCTTACCCTCTCCCCACACTTACGAAACCAGGGAAAGAAGAGAAAAAGGAACAGAGGAGAAGAAAGCTTGTTCAAGCGGGTTCAAGGGTGCAAAATCGACGTGCAGCGAGTTGAAACGAAGCTCTAACCGAGGAGGCTGCTAAGGTGAGTTCTAGGACCCCTCTTTTACATGATTTTGAATGATTTTGGGGCTGGAACACGTCTGAAAACCCTTTTTCGAGTTTTTGGGTGTAAACCCATTTTTATGCATTTGTGTATGTGTATGATGTGTTTGGAGCTTGATTTCATGCGTGGTTATGCTCGAATGAGGTCATGGTATGTTTCCCTAAGGCTTAGGATGGTCGATTTGGGCTCAAAATGGGTTTAGATGAGTTTGGAGGCCAAAAACCCTCGGCTGTAGTCGGGATGAACTGCATTCTGCATCAGCTAAGGCCATTCGGCCGAATGGAGGGAGACTGGAGGCCAGTCACCCGAATGGAGGGAGACTGGAGGCCAGTCACCCGAATGGAGGGAGACTGGAGGCCAGTCAACCGAATGGAGGGAGACGGGAGGCCAGTCACCCGAATGGAGGGAGACGGGAGGCCAGTCACCCGAATGGAGGGAGACGGGAGGCCAGTCACCCGAATGGAGGGAGACTGGAGGCCAGTCACCCGAATAGAGGGAGACTGGAGGCCAGTCACCCGAATGGAGGGAGACTGGAGGCCAGTCACCCGACTGGAGGGAGAACGAAGGTCCAGTCACCCGAATGAAGGTCTAGTCACCCGAATGAAAGGCTTGTCACATGGAGGCCAGGCGACTGAAGGATGTCCATACGCCCGAATGTCCGTAGTATTGTCCGACTTTCGAAAAGTGCGGACTTAGACTCAGACCCTCGGGGTCGTAGATGATGAATTGGGCATGGATGATGCAAGACGGTGTATGATGATGAGTTGACGACGATGACGTGCATGATGCTATGTGTGATGTATGCCTGGCGGTGCGTGTGATGCATTGTATGTCGGATGTGTGTTATGAATGTATGATGATACCTGTATGGAGATGATGTATGTTTATGATTATGTGTATGTTCCTTTTATTTATTGTATGTTTGTCTTCCCTGGGCTTTGCGTTGAATGTTAATGAATGAATTGAAAGTATTATGTAACGTAAAGTGGAAGATAATGAAAGAGGAATGTAACGAATGAGTGCATGCATTAATGAACGAATAAACGAACGTAAGGCTTGCAAGCATATGTATGAGGTGAGCGACTCTGTGTCGCAACAGACTCGAACGGGGTCCTCGTCGCGTATCCCGGTACTATGTCAGTCTTCGGACATGTGTCGGGGGTTTGTTAATCAGGCCCTGGCACAGTATCAGTCTTCGGACATGAGTCGGGGGTATTGCATGAGACGAGATAGTGAGGTGTGCAACTTTGTGTTGCAACAGACTCGGATAGAGTTCAATCCAGGTGATTGACTCAAACGGGATCTTGTCACGTATCCCGATGCTATGTCAGTCTACGGACATGAGTCGGGGGTTTGTGTACAGGCCCAGGCCCCGGCACAGCATTAGCTTTTGAGCATGAGTCGGGGATATTGCATGAGACAGGATCTAAGTGGATGAGTAGAGGATCGCATGCTCCGGTACTGTGTCAGTCTTCGGACATGAGTCGGGGGTTTGTGTACAGGCCCCGGCACAGTATCAGTCTTCGGACATGAGTCGGGAGTATCGCGTGAGTTGATGAATGAGAGATAATTGTGAAAGAAAGAAAGTATGAGACGAACGAAAGATAACAAACGTAATGAAAGTTAAAGAACGAACGAATGAAAGAAATGAACAGGAGGAACATAATGATAACGTATGAAACGGGATCCCTGTCACTCGACCTCAGTAATCATGGTTGTGTGCCATGAAGAGGGTAAAGTTTGACAGGATCTAGATAGTAGTAAAAGATAAAGATGAATGTAATGACGTATGAATGAATGTAACGAACGTACGGACGAACGTAATGAATGTATGAATGTATGTTAGAGACGCACCAACAAAAGAAAGAAAGTGAATGTTAACGATGAACGATACACAAACGAAAGCTAATGAATGAATGAGAAAAGAAGATAATAATAATATTATCTATGTGTACGTATGATGTGTGATCGCATGTATGTAAGAACATTTTTAATGGAAAGTAAAGTATGTTTTATTTAAAACTAAAACTCACTCAGCAACGCTGACTTTTGATGTGTTTCCAGTTGACAGGTATGTTGCTGAGGATGGCACGGGGCGACTACTCAGTTTCGTTGAGGATGGCATCCATATTTTGACATGTCATTGTATTTTGAAATGAAAAAGAATGTTGTAAAGTTATGAAATGACATGTTTTAGTTATTAAAGAAAGTTTTAAATTCCGCTGCAAGATAAATGTACGTTCTAAAATGTTTATGCGCGATGAATGACCAACTGTGAGGTGCCCGGGAACGGGGCCTTACAAGTTGGTATCAGAGTCAAAGTTTAAGTGAAATGGGTAAATTGTCAAAATAAACCTTAACTTAAACTGAAAATGGGACAGAAAGGGGTGGGATGCCGATCTGAGTAGCTGCGTGCCATCAGGTATTTCTTAAAGTTAACCGGTATTATGTGTGCATGTTATGTGTTTATGTGCTACTATTAGATTTAGATGCTAATATAGTCAGGACAGGTAATGCTCAGGGTATGAAAGTAAGGTAAGTGGCTAATCACAACTGATCACTGTAATTAGGGACTTACTATACTTGACATGAACTGAGCTATTCCCTTGAATGACCATGTTGGTGTTTGAATCTTTCAGTGTATTATAGAGGATGGCCGGTAGTAGATCTTCTAAGGCTTCACGTGGTGGAGGTGGTGGCGGACGTGGCGCTGAACCACGGGTCACCAGAGGAAGGCCTAGAGTTGAAAAGGTGGTTCATGAAGAACACGAGACTCCTCATCAGGAGGGAGCAGATGAAAGCGCCAATTGAGAGCCTCGATGAGAGAGGCGGTTATGGAAGAAGTACACCAGGTCATGCAGACGATCTTACCGTCTGTAGTGACTGAAGTGATAAAGGCTGTTAGGGATGAGGAGAGACAGGAAAGGGGTAGACCTTCAGGCAGAAGGAGACGGACGGAGACTGTAGCGGTTTTCTCCGATGAGGAGGAAGAGGAGGAAGAGCCTGTGCAGGAGGAGGCACGAGGCTGTAACTACGGGGCATTTCAACGATGCAAGCCCCAACTTTTGATGGTAATGGCACTGCTACTGCTGCTCACCGGTGGGTGAGGGAAATGGAAGCCGTGCTGAATATCAGCGAGTGCCGGGAGGATCAGAAAGTGAAGTTTGTCACCCACTCTTTCGTGGACTCAGCTTTGTGCTGGTGGGACAACATAGTCTAAGTTGAGGGTAGCCGGGCTATCGGAAGGATGAGATGGTCAGAGTTGAAAAGGCTGGTGATTGAGGAGTTCTGTCCTCACCATGAGATGGATAAGGTTGAAAGGGAGTTCCTACAGTTGGAAGCGGGGACGATGACGCATCAGCAGTACACCACCAAATTCAACGAGATGGCACGGCTGGTGCCGGATCAGGTGATACCTCCTTCACGAAAAATCAAGAGGTATATTCAGGGATTGCCGGCGGATATCCGTAGGCAAATGATCGTGGCCCAACCCAGAACGTTCAGGTCGACGGTAGATCTAGCGGGAAGGTTGTATGACGAGCGGGAGGCGATGACGATAACGGGCGAAGCGGAGGAGCGAGCCTTTGTTAAGAAGGGGAAAGGAAGGCGAGATAGTGATGGTGGAATGGAGGCCGAGGGTAAAGTGATGAGGATCGATGATCGAGACAGGATAACAAGAAAGGGTGAGGTATGCAAGAAGTGTGGTAGAGGCCATGAAGGAGAGTGCAAGTGGGGACTGAACGTCTGTTTTCAGTGTGGGAAGGAAGGCCACAGGGCAAGGGATTGCCGCATGGCTAAGTGCTACAATTGCGGCGAGACTGGACATCTGAGCAGGGATTGTAAGAGGTCAAAGGCGAGAAGCTCCGGTGCGAGGAAGGAGGACAGAGGGTGAAGGCTAGAGCGGACTTCGACCTGATGACAGGTATGTTTCTGGTAATTTAAGTTTGTGCCCTTACGCCTTGAATGCAATGCTAGTAGTAGTTCGTTCCTAGTGCCTTCTTTTATGAGTTGCATGGTAGGAGAAGAAATGTTTAGGAGCCCTTCGATGTAGAGATTACTATTAATAGATTCACTAGGTCACTAGATGCCCTAGAGGATTGCGTGATGCAATTGAGAAGGCTGTACCACCCGTTGTCTGAGGAACAGTTTCGGCCTGTGATTGGTTCATCGAACGGCTACGTACGCCTAGTTTCGACATTGGAGCAAACAGGTAGAATGGGGGATCGGAAGCAAAAGGAAAAGATAGATTTGGTTAGGCTACCAAAGAAGCCGATTTGCCTTTTCTATCACAATATACCTGCGAGGAACCTGAGAGAAACCGATCTCGGTGGAGTATATTTGGAACAACACCTAGTACGATTAATGAATGCCTTTCTTGCCAGTTGTCTGGTTTGCCAGAGGTCATTATTCATACCTAAAGAACATCAAACAAGGGTCTAGGGTAAGCAGCAACTTTACGCAAGTTGAAGGCCGTGTTTTTCAAGCACTAAAGCTGAGGGTTCTCAGTGATGCTCTGAAGCTCAATGATTATGATACCAAGCCTTTGCTCAATATGGTGATGTTTCTTTTAATTATAGTGACAACACTCTACATGGCATATTTGAGGTCGTAGGTCCTGGTCAAATGAACATTGACCAGTATGCCTGGGTGCCGATGGCGATAGTCCAAGCTAGGCCAAAAATCGAATGCTGATAAACGATGTGGAGCGATAGGATTCCAGAGAGAGACGGGAAAAGAGATGGGACGGTATTACCCGTGGAGGTTTAAGGAACAATAGGTTTCGGGGACGAAACCCGTTTAAGGGGGGTGGACTTGTAACACCCGGAAATTTCAGTTTGAAGTGCCATGCGACTGGAGCGTCCAATCGTACGACTGAGGGACGACTGGAACTCCATACGCATGATAGTCACACGATTGGAGAGTCCAATCGCATGGAGCTCATACGGCTGAAGGTTCAGTTGCATAGAAGCTCGGGCGACTGAACTGTAGTATTTAAGGGAGAGGGTAGCCCTTACCCTCTCCCCACACTTACGAAACCAGGGAAAGAAGAGAAAAAGGAACAGAGGAGAAGAAAGCTTGGTTCAAGCGGGTTCAAGGGCGCAAAATCGACATGTAGCGAGTTGAAACGAAGCTCTAACCGAGGAGGCTGCTAAGGTGAGTTCTTTGACCCCTCTTTTACATGATTTTGAATGATTTTGGGGCTGGAACACGTCTGAAAACCCTTTTTCGAGTTTTTAGGTGTAAACCCATTTTTATGCATTTGTGTATGTGTATGATGTGTTTGGAGCTTGATTTCATGCGTGATTATGCTCGAATGAGGTCATGGTATGTTTCCCTAAGGCTTAGGATGGTCGATTTGGGCTCAAAATAGGTTTAGATGAGTTTGGAGGCCGAAAACCCTCGGCTGCAGTCGGGATGAACTGCATTCTACATCAGCTAAGGCCATTCGGCCGAATGGAGGGAGACTGGAGGCCAGTCACCCGAATGGAGGGAGACTGGAGGCCAGTCACCCGAATGGAGGGTGACTGGAGGCCAGTCACCCGAATGGAGGGAGACGGGAGGCCAGTCACCCGAATGGAGGGAGACGGGAGGCCAGTCACCCGAATGGAGGGAGACGGGAGGCCAGTCACCCGAATGGAGGGAGACTGGAGGCCAGTCACCCGAATGGAGGGAGACTGGAGGCCAGTCACCCGAATGGAGGGAGACTTGAGGCCAGTCACCCGAATGGAGGGAGACTGGAGGCCAGTCACCCAAATGGAGGGAGACTGGAGGCCAGTCACTCGACTGGAGGGAGAACGAAGGTCCAGTCACCCGAATGAAGGTCTAGTCACCCGAATGAAAGGCTTGTCGCATGGAGGCCAGGCGACTGAAGGATGTCCATACGCCCGAATGTCCGTAGTATTGTCCGACTTTCGAAAAGTGCGGACTTAGACTCAGACCCTTGGGGTCGTAGATGATAAGTTGGGCATGGATGATGCAAGACGGTGTATGATGATAAGTTGATGACGATGACGTGCATGATGCTATGTGTGATGTATGCCTCGCGGTGCATGTGATGCATTGTATGTCGGATGTGTGTTATGAATGTATGATGATGCGTGTATGGAGATGATGTATGTTTATGATTATGTGTATGTTCCTTTTATTTATTGTATGTTTGTCTTCACTGGGCTTTGCGTTGAATGTTAATGAATGAATTGAAAGTATTATGTAACGTAAAGTGGAAGATAATGGAAGAGGAATGTAACGAATGAGTGCATGCATTAATGAACGAATGAACGAACGTAAGGCTTGCAAGCGTATGTATGAGGTGAGTGACTCTGTGTCGCAACAGACTCGAACGAGATCCTCGTCGCGTATCCCGGTACTGTGTCAGTCTTCGGACATGAGTCGGGGGTTTGTTAGTCAGGCCCCGGCACAGTATCAGTCTTCGGACATGAGTCGAGGGTATTGCATGAGACGAGATAGTGAGTGAACAACTTTGTGTTGCAACAGACTCGGATAGAGTTCAATCCAGGTGATTGACTCAAACGGGATCTTTGTCGCGTATCCCGATGCTGTGTCAGTCTACGGACATGAGTCGGGGGTTTGTGTACAGGCCCCGGCACAGCATCAGCTTTTGAGCATGAGTCGGGGATATTGCATGAGACAGGATCTAAGTGGATGAGTAGAGGATCGCATGCTCCGGTACTGTGTCAGTCTTCGGACATGAGTCGGGGGTTTGTGTACAGGCCCCGGCACAGTATCAGTCTTCGGACATGAGTCGGGAGTATCGCATGAGTTGATGAATGAGAGATAATTATGAAAGAAGAAAGTATGAGACGAACGAAAGATAACAAACGTAATGAAAGTTAAAGAACGAACGAATGAAAGAAATGAACGGGAGGAACATAATGATAACGTATGAAACGGATCCCTGTCACTCGACCTCTGTAATCATGGTTGTGTGCCATGAAGAGGGTAAAGTTTGACAGGATCTATATAGTAGTAAAAGATAAAGGATGAATGTAATGACGTATGAATGAATGTAACGAACGTACGGACGAACGTAATGAATGTATGAATGTATGTTAGAGACGCACGAACAAAAGAAAGAAAGTGAATGTTAACGATGAACGGTACACAAACGAAAGCTAATGAATGAGAAAAGAAGATAATAATAATATTATCTATATATACGTATGATGTGTGATCTCATGTATGTAAGAACGTTTTTAATGGAAAGTAAAGTATGTTTTATTTAAAACTAGAACTCACTCAGCAACGCTGACTTTTGATGTCTTTTCAGTTGACAGGTATGTTGCTGAGGATGGCACAGGGCGACTACTCAGTTTCGTTGAGGATGGCATCCATATTTGACATGTCATTGTATTTTGAAATGAAAAAGAATGTTGTAAAGTTATGAAATGACATGTTTTAGTTATTAAAGAAAGTTTTAAATTCCGCTGCAAGATAAATGTACGTTCTAAAATGTTTTATGCGCCATGAATGACCAACTGTGAGGTGCCCGGGAACGGGGCCTTACATATTCGAATTGTCCAATGAACCTGAGTTACTCATGGATCTTAGGACAAAATTTATAAAGGTTACTTGGGTAATTTATTATCATCTACTACGGTGACTTTCTAATATATATATTCTAAGGATAGAAGAGATTACGATGATCATCTTAGAGAAATCTTAGATTGCATAAGCAAGAAAAACTTTACGCTAATTCATGGAATATGAATTTTAAATATGTAAAGTTTATTCTTAGACCATATGTTCAATGAGCAAGACAAATAAGTGATACATGTTAAGAAAAAGCAATTAAAGAAAATATCCCACATGATTTTGAAGATTTTGAGATTTGAAGATTATTATCGGAGATTAATTTAAGTTTTTCTAAATACTAGTGGAAATGAATGGAATTGTTAACTAACTACAACTTTGATATACAATACCATCCAGGAAAGAATAAAGTTAATCGCTGGTGCATTTTATAAATAAGAATGAGCCCAATCACTAAAATTGGAATATTTACAAATGATATTAAGATAAACCTCTTAGACTAAATTGAAATGCACAGGAAAATTCCTTGATGGAAAATCACATTAATAAGCAATGAATGATTGGTAGACGAAAACTATTAAGAGATAAAAGTAATAGTATTTTAAGATTTCACAATCATATATGAGTATCGAGTCTTAGCATATTATATGCCATGATACTAAATGAAGCCCATAAATCAAAATATAGAGCACACACTGATAGTAATAACAGGCAATATGATTTAAGAATTATTATTGGTATTCCGGAAACAAAGATCAATCACAAGGCGTGCAGGGAAATTTCTTTATCTACTTAAGGATTATGGTGAAATATTAGAAATTGTCTAACTAGATACAATAAAGTTAAATTTCATAATAGAAATGAAAGATAACCAATAGACTTTGTTAATTTCATGATTAAATTATGAATATAACGCCATCTAGTTGCTGGATGGTAGGCTTACCAAATTAGTATACTCTCTATCTATATGTCAAACTATAAGAAAGAAATGTTAGTCAAACTCTATTAGTCTCACATTAAGATTTGTCTATCTTGACTATATTTGATAGACTTTATCGTTTCACTTCAAAACTATAATAAGGTTTCCAAAAGAAACTAAGAACTCGAGTAAACTGGAGAACCTTATGTTTCACAATAGTAGTAGAATTTCTTTGAGAATTAAAACCTTAAGCAATATAATATATGAATATATAGAGTTTGTATAACAAGAGCTTGATATAATTTGATCACTTTTATGCTAAAGAAATTCTAAAAAAATAAGGATACATTGGTTAACAAAAGAAGCTATTAATCATACAATATAGTAATCTTAGCTCAAAAGATAATTTCACTAGTATTGATCGAGTGGTAAGGTTAGAAAAGAGTCTGCGAAAACTTGGAGATTGGCAGAAGAAATAAAAAGCCAAATATCCTCAACTCTTCGGGTAACCTTCGAATTTCGAGGACGAAATTCTTTTAAGGGGGGAAGAATGTAACATCCCGGGTTTCCAGGGTCAGATGTAATAGTTAAAATAAAATAAATATGAACTTTACATTTTGTATCTACTACTACCTTATAATGTATGAAGAGTGGGTAGTATGGTAATTTGACTCATATTCGTAAGACGCGCCTCTTCCCCTACCATTCAACCTCTTCCTCCTTCATCTGCTTTCAATTGATCGACACCCTCTGCTTTCAATTGAATCGTTTGGAGTCACGCTTCTTACGTTACCATCAGTGGCCACTCCGACGGAAAGCTTCAATCGATTCATTCATAGCCAGACATCTGAATCGTAGATTGTCGGTTTTAATCCCCTTCTTCTCCGTCGATTCAATTTCATCGGTTTCAAATTTTCAACCCCTTTCAATCGCAGGTGAGTTCCTTAGGCATGAGTATGGGAGTGATTGATGTCATTTAAACCCCCAGCGTTTCCCTTCCTCCATTTAATTGCACGAACATTTCCCTTGGCCTCCATCAATTGATGGCTTTCAATGATATCAATTCTTTCCAATTCATCACCCTACCTGTTTCTAATCTGCCCATGTATATCTACAAGCGATGTGAACGAGATAACCCACATCCCAGTGCCAATTTCTTGTTTTCATCTGATTTTAAACGCCTCCCTCTGGTTTACGAGGTTTAATTACTTCTGGATTTGCTCATTTGGTTCGATCATCTTCTTGTTCAGGTAAGTTATTTGTATCTTTTGATCATTGGTTGCAAGTTTTCATCGGTTTATTTGATCTATGTTTGGTGTTCTATTTTTCCCTTATGAACCAGGTAACAAGAGCAATATTATCTGCCACGGTTCTAATCTGTGATTTACAGGTAATATTTTTTTGAATTTGTTGAATTTGTAACCAAATAGGTGATTAGGATGGTAATGGTTACAATTCAGGTCTTCACTTCAGATCTGTAATTGCTAACTGAAATTGGCTTATATGTTTTGTGGATGTAGTATGCACATCACCTGTTTGATGAAATGTCTGAGAGAGAAAATTTGTGTTTAAATGCGTATTGAAGATTTTGTGGTTATTCTTTGTCGATGTGTATACGAGTTTTTGTGCTTTGATTGGTTTCTTCACTCTTTCTTTTTTTTTCTCTAAACTTTCATGGGTGTTATAAATTATATATCATTATACCGCTTTATATTTGAAGGTAAATTTTTGGAACTTATTGAAAACTCTATGAAAACAAAACATATATCGCTTTATATTTGAAGGTAATGTCAAGTGCAAATGTACTTGAGTTAAGTCTGGATACTACTTGCAGATTTAGTTTTTTTTGGGCACCTGACTTTTGCTTTGCTTGTTGTAGTTGTAGAAGTAAAGTGCGTATGATGCACGACTAGAAATGGTGTACTCTCACACATATGGTTCAGGTTAAGTATTCTATAGTTTGTCAAACGCTTCTACCCTCTGATATAAATAAAAGTTGCTATGTGGGATCTTATGGGCCAAAACAATAGCATTGAAAATGTCTAGAAAAGTAACATTTAAATTAAAATGTCGACCAACAAGGAATTGTTTCAATTGTCGTGGAGACATCGTAGAATGGAAAGTGCTGCAACTTCATGAGTTGGTGGTATTATAAAAGGAAAAAAATAGTTCAAATCCTACATGCACGCAAATAGGAAAGCTTGTCTTTGTAACGAGTTAATAAACTTTACTATGATTTTTTGCAATAAAATTTTGTCATGATGAATTGCTAAAAGATCACAGTTTTTGACATAATTTATGTTATATGTTTATAAAATTTAATAGTTAGAATTTGAATAGTTAGTTGACTTATCCAAGTTTAGAAAGAATAATTTTGCAATTTCAGAAATACATATTTTTCAAACAAGAGTACTAAGGCTAATTTCTGGAATGCAGATCAAATTCTGTTGAACGTAACGGATTACTAATTTTTACATGGGTGGTAAAAAAGGATATCCATAAATATGCATTATCTATAGCTTTGGTTGTAAACAACATCAGCAAAGTAAAAAAATCAGTTAATTGGCGATGTATGGAAGTCTACTACAATTTCAAATGGTTGAGATAGTTGATTGTGAATTTGTGATTATAGTTTGGCATTGTCAAACAGGGACACACATGTTTGTGTAATCAATGGATTTGTGAATAGCTTTTGAGATACCATCTTGATGGTGTCACACCCTCAAAATCTACGTGCGGAATTCTACTGCGAGGCGTGTGAACAAACCAGGATCACAGTCAATAGTTACTTGGAACGACTCTATATGCAACGTTTAACATAACAAACCAAAGTTCAAACTTTGTAATACATGCGGAAGCGTTTAAACAAATAAAACAAACCCAAAATATAAAGATAAACAAATGTATCATTGTTTGAGCGTTAGGAATGCATGCTTGACCCGTGTAGTGCTCCTAACAGCAGTCCAGATTAATGACCTGAGAATAGCATACTAAAAGTCAACACACGGTTGGTGAGTTCAAGAGTTTGCGTTTAAACGTAACAGTTTAACAAAAGTGTAATCAACCCAATGGTTGGTAAGTTCAAGAGTTTGAGTTTAATCATAACAGTTTAACAAAAGTGTAATCAACCCAATGGTTGATTAGTTCGAGAGCTTGCGTTTAAACATCCCAGTTTAACAATAGCGTGTATCAACCCAACGGTTGATCAGTTTAAGAGTTTGCAGTTAAACATCCCAGTTTAACAATAGCGTGTATCAACTCAACGGTTGATCAGTTCAAGAGTTTACAGTTAAACGTCACAGTTTAACAATACCGTATATTTAAGCATGTGCATTGTAATGGCTAGCTAGTTCATTCACAAATGATATTAAATAGTGATTTCGACATTGAAGCTGACTATGTTATGTTTGCCTCCCGTCACGACTTTACCATATCGTGACGAATAATCATAGGACAAATTGCACCCGGTTGACCTCAAGTCACACAGGTGGGGCTCGTCACACCCAGTAGTACTACCCAACTTTCCCCGCTATCCAATATTAACAATTCGAAAGTGTGAGGACTTTTATCATGATAAACAGCACTATATTAATATCCATACACATCTTAAATATATAAAAAGCGTTTGTAACACTACCAGTATGCTATCTCCCCCAAAAGAGTTTTAGTAAAATAGTGGGGCTTGAACTCACCCAAAAAGATTTAGTAAAACAGAGGGGCATGAACTCACCCAAAAGAGATTTAGTAAAACAGTGGGGCATGAACTCACCCAAAAGAGACTTAGTAAAACAGTGGGGCATGAACTCACCCAAAAGAGACTTAGTAAAACAGTGGGGCATGAACTCACCTCGGTTCTCGTGTGATGTTGATAAGCTAGTAAATTCCTCCTAAGGAATTATAATTCACATAAGTAATTTAAATACAAATTCATAATCTGGTGTTCAATTGGTCTAGGGTTTGGTTTTTCGAGGATTTGTTATAAACGTTAAATCATTTAATTATTGTTGTTAATTCTTTAATAATTAAAGATTTATAATGATTTTAACATATCATTATATTCTAAATAAATTGTAAACGTTATTTAAACATGTAAGTTTATATTTGATGTTGTAAGATTTTATAAATATTTAAATTTATAAAATCTAATTTGTATTTATATTATTAGGATTTGTCCATATATAATATATTGTTCATTAATAATGTGATGGTCTAAATTATTATTAAAAATCCATTTTTATATGGTTAATAATTTATAACACATGTAATATTTATTCAGATAAATAAATAAGGTTTTTAAACAATTATTATGATTTAAAATAATATGGTGTTCATTAATGATTCAATGATTTAAATTATTATTAAAAATCTATTTTTTTATAAAATTACAATTTATTACATATGTTTTTATTTATTTAAATAAATAAATAAATAAGGTTTTAAAGAAGTAAATTTCCAGAAAATAATTATTTAATTTCTAAAATAAATAAAGTTTATAAAAATTATTTTTATAATTTTTCAGAATTTTTCTGTATTTTTAAAAGTCTCAAAAAGGCTTTTTTTAAAAAATTATGTTGGGGGACGGGTTCGAACCCGTGACCTCCAACTAAACCACACACGCAACAAACCAGTGAGCCAAGGGACTCACCCGCATTTAAACCCCGTTCCAATTTCTTTTAACCTCTGTTTCCAAATAACCCCCAAATCAACCAAGAACCCTAATTCGATTGGTATCAAATTGAACATTGAATCACCAATGTTTACTGAAATAAACATGGGGCTTTGATTCCCCATGTGATTTCGTGCATGTACATATGTTTAACTTACCAGAATGGTTTCGAATTGATGATGAACACCTCGATGAATAGCCGCGACTTATATAGAGATTGATGCCAGTGACAAACGTTGATGATAATATAATTCTTTCTACAAGAAGTTTCTAATTGTTCTAATGATGAAAACCCTATGTTAATTTTGTGGAATAGAACTCAGAAGGTAGAATTTGACTGTGTTGCAGGTCGATGACAGAGGTGTTAATCGACAGGGGTGTTAGAGCTTGATTTATACCAAATTGATTGTAGTGGTAGTTTAGAAACGACAAATGGATAATGAATGTGCGATTACTTTTGATTATTTTTAGTTTTAATGCTCGATCGGTGCATGGTCGGCCGAAAATGGGTCTAAGTGGGTTAGGTAAAGTTAGGTCATTCCATTAATCAAATTAAGAGAGGAGATATGTTCGAATCTTGTTTACGAGTCGATTGGGACTGGTTTCGCAATTTATAATTGAGTTTTGAGGGTGTTTTGGGGACGCCGGAGAACCGCCGGCGACGGTGGCCGGAAAATCGAAGGGAACGGGATGGGGGTTGGGTTTTCGAAAATTACACATTTGGTCCCTGTGGTTTCCGGTTTATTATTTTATGTAAAATAGTTTCAATTTCAAGTTTCAAGAATTACCAATCACCCCCTGAACTTATTTTCAAAAATAAATAAATAAATAGATAAATAAATAAACTTTTATAAATTATTATTATTATTATTATTATTATTATTATTATTATATTATTTACATTATTATTTTTAATAATAATATTATTTATTATTATTGTTATTATTTTTATTATCATTATCATTATCATTAAATAATAAAAATATAAAAATAAACTATAAATTCACATAAAAATTTTTATTAAATCATGAAAATTTTCGGGTTGTCACATCATCCCCCTGTTAGAGGAATTTTCGTCCCGAAAATTAAGATGTATTTGCAGCATCCTTGAACAGGTTAGGATACTTGCGTATCATTTTGTGCTCTCATTCCCAAGTGAACTCAGGACCACGCCGGGAGTTCCACCGAACTCTTACAATCGGAATCTCACTATGTTTTAGTTGTTTAACTTTCCGATCCATAATTTCCAGAATATAATTTCGTGGTAAGGTGATGTCTAGAAATCAAGATAAGACCAACAATGATAAGAAATGTTATCCGTCGGAATTTAAGAATCCCAAACGTCACCATACGAAACGATCTTAACGCATATCTTGTGAATAGATATTTATCCTTTGACCAACCGTCGGTCTAAAGAAATAATAAACTATGCGAAGATCTTGGAATGAGTTCACGAAAATGGTTAAGAATATTATTAAAACAGAAAATGAATCAATCATTCAAAATAACGATTGATTGTTTTAACGTCATACCACGGTGTACGAATATTTGAAACGGATGCAGGTTAATTTCTCGACGTTGTGAGATAATGGGTTTGCTTTTACATAAAGATTACTCTGAACCTTTCCTTGGTGGGTAAACTCGATAGCATTGCTGATCAAGTGGGTGAGAATTTGTCTAATCCGTAAAACATCACCATTAACCTCCACTGGGACATCACCTCTTCTTGGCCTATATTTTGTGGCCTCCAACCTCAGAACTCCTGAATCAACTTAGGAAAAGTCAAGGATGTCACTAATAAGTTGAAGGACTAGATCATCAGAAGACAACATGACACTCAAAAGTTGTTTCTGATTTTTATCAAGTTTTGTTATTGATAGAATTTCTGCTATGCTAACGACCCCTGATA
Source organism: Flaveria linearis (assembly GCA_024085815.1). Classification (NCBI taxonomy): domain Eukaryota; kingdom Viridiplantae; phylum Streptophyta; class Magnoliopsida; order Asterales; family Asteraceae; genus Flaveria; species Flaveria linearis. The sequence continues at coordinate 59,766,167 of CM044013.1, read as the reverse complement.
ATGGAGATCTCATCTCGTGTGACATGGTTGCTAGCATTTGTTTTGCTCTCATCATTACCTCTGTAACATGAACAGTTTTATTAAGTTATGTCTCCCTGGCCTTCTGTACAGCTATTTCTTCTCTTAGTTTTGCCATCTTTTCTCTCTTTTTCACCTGATCAGTGATTTCCATGCCCATGTAATTAACACAAACTTCCTCCCCATCTTTGCTGAACACGGGTTCAACATATATTAAGAATGTTTTGGCTCTAAATAACTCAGTCTCAAAAGTAATTCCTCTCTTTACTGGTAACTCTCTCCAGAATTTCTCTTTTAAAGTCTTGTTGTTCAAATAGAAATTTAATTATTTTCAAGCTTAAGGATTCAAAAGCGATTCAAGAAGTGACTTGAACAATAGGAAATGTATTTGAAAACATGTTTTGCAAGGTAGCAATATCTAAGTAAGTTTACATACGTAGTTCAACAAACCATATTTGTATGACTAGAAAGTCATGAACATAAGTTGACAATATCTTCAGCAGAGAGAGTGTTTAGGAAGGCTACCATCGCACAATCACGTCTTGATGATAGCTCAAAATGAAAGTCGATAGATAAGGAATAAATGATTCCATATAGCTAGGTCAAATGAGGATAAATGGAGATAAATCAGTTTAAGAAGTTAAGTGCTCCAAGCTTAGAATAAAAATCAACCTAAAACGATTGGGTCTCCTTTCATGTTCCAAGATCATGCTTTGGTTTGATAGGTCGAACCACCTTCTCATGACAGACTATCTTGGTTTCCTTCTTTGATAACCAATTCCTACAGTATTAAGTCTATGTCAAAGACATGACCTTCTTGTACTAATTTCTACCACTGGTTATTTCTACTAAGTAAAATGATTTCTAAGCAACTAGGGTTAATGCTAAGTTAAAGAATAATTCCAGAAGAATCAAAGCTATTATCAACCCTGGTATCAAATAGATGCGTAGCTATTGATGATAAGGTACATACATGTAACAACACTTAGTCTTGTCAAATGTGGCTTGCTTCAGTCGTAAATGTATGACCGCGTGATGTATTATCTTGACTGATATGATCTTTATTTCCATAATTGAACTGTTCTTACTTTCTAGCTATAGCCATTTCCTAATTCTGATTATTTCTAACTCGTCCTGGGGTCCTAATCGACCTAGGGCATACTTATAGTAATGGTCGGAACTCCAACCTTCTTAATGTCCCCGTTTAACACACGTTAGCTTAATCATATTAACCAACATAGCTAGGTTCACAACATTGGCATTCTTGTCTACCTTACCGCTAGATTGCTTGTTTGACCCTCCAACTTCTTTCTACTACTCACTAGATTTTTCCAGTGTCCTTAATTCTATTTGGTCTAATGTCATAAGGTATGACATCAGCTTTGTCAATTTATGGAGTTTGTCAGTATAAAAAGCACAACCTAACCCTACCATTGCACGATTTTAGAATTACAATTCTAACTTTTGCTTTTCATTCCTTAATCACCAAGGCTTTGAACTTACCTCACTAACCCTATATATAAGCATCACCGGTATACTAAGAATGTGCTTAAACCGGTTACACGACATCCTAATTTTCCTTAGCATCATCCCAAAGAATATGTACAATGAGTTTCATCACTCTTCTATATTTCCTGTAGTCCACTTCCATTCTAAATATTCAATCAGTTCCTCGGTTACCGAAATACTAAGTGGAGGAATGTCTCTTAAAATGATTGGGAATACTATGAAGGCTCTAAGTAGGACATGACTTAAGTAATAGCAAGTGTCAGTAATGTTTTATTACCCTTAACAAGGTCTTACTAGAATTATGATCCTAGCACCCTAGAGTATAGAATAGAAACTTGTAATGTTCATGATTGTTACTTCTCTCGCGTCCACGTCCTCTTCCAGACATTCTTTGGATTATCAAATATCAAAAGCTATCAGTCGTATAAAGATAGACCTTTTGTCTTGAAATGAAAAGGAAGAGAAATTCAAGGATTTAAAGAAATAGACAAGCTAGAGAATCAGTCCGAATCCGTGGGATTAACACAAATGTCATGGTTTGAATTTCGTCCAAATTCAAGGTAAGGTGAGCATTCCTACAAGTAGAACTGATAGATAGTTTCCACATCAGTGGCTATGTTCTATGAAGACCGAGACTTTCTTGCTCAAGGTGTAGGAATGATGACTTATACTGACTGCAATGTTACCTCCCGACCAGATTCACCGGACTTAGCATGCATGACAAATTACAATTACGTGTGCACCCGTAATGGTAACTTGCTTTGCATGATCACCCCAGTTCCTCCTATCAGGTTAACATATCTTGTCAAGTATAGTGGTCATCAATGGTTGAAGTACCGAATATGTATGTATTGTATCGGGGTCGATCAATCGAGGTATACGAAAGGATCAGTAAAGTTTGGGAATCATTGACACGCCAAGGTAATTTGACCCATTTGCCTTAGAGACCTGTGTATTGACCATAGTTTATCACTCATCCCAGAAATCCCCAGGTAAGCATACCAGGTCTCGCAATGAGATATATGCGATATGCTTGCCTTAGCCCGAGGGCCTTTTGCCAGGAAATCTAGAATACAGGTGTCTATGTGTCACATAAGTTCATTTGGTTCATGGAATTCAAAACCTCGATAAGATTTTCATAGCTTAGACTAAGGATTTGAACCTAAGATAATCAGTTAAGTTTAGGAAGTCTAGAAACAAGTAACTAACTAACTGTGTGCGGTTATAGTCTAGTGTGTATGCAACCTAGTTCTCTATAACCAATGGCTCTGATACCAATCTGTCACACCCTCAAAATCCACGTGCGGAATTCTACCGCGAGGCGTGTGAACAAACCAGGATCACAGTCAATATTTACTTGGAACGACTCTATATGCAACGTTTAACATAACAAACCAAAGTTCAAACTTTGTAATACATGCGGAAGCGTTTAAACAAATAAAACAAACCCAAAATATAAAGATAAACAAATGTATCATTGTTTAAGCGTTAGAAATGCATGCTTGACCCGTGTAGTGCTCCTAACAGCAGTCCAGATTAATGACCTGAGAATAGCATACTAAAAGTCAACACACGGTTGGTGAGTTCAAGAGTTTGCGTTTAAACGTAACAGTTTAACAAAAGTGTAATCAACCCAATGGTTGGTAAGTTTAAGAGTTTGAGTTTAATCATAACAGTTTAACAAAAGTGTAATCAACCCAATGGTTGATTAGTTCGAGAGCTTGCGTTTAAACATCCCAGTTTAACAATAGCGTGTATCAACCCAACGGTTGATCAGTTTAAGAGTTTGCAGTTAAACATCCCAGTTTAACAATAGCGTGTATCAACTCAACGGTTGATCAGTTCAAGAGTTTACAGTTAAACGTCACAGTTTAACAATAGCGTATATTTAAGCATGTGCATTGTAATGGCTAGCTAGTCCATTCACAAATGATATTAAATAGTGATTTCGACATTGAAGCTGACTATGTTATGTTTGCCTCCCGTCACGACTTTACCATATCGTGACGAATAATCATAGGACAAATTGCACCCGGTTGACCTCAAGTCACACAGGTGGGGCTCGTCACACCCAGTAGTACTACCCAACTTTCCCCGCTATCCAATATTAACAATTCGAAAGTGTGAGGACTTTTATCATGATAAACAGCACTATATTAATATCCATACACATCTTAAATATATAAAAAGCGTTTGTAACACTACCAGTATGCTATCTCCCCCAAAAGAGTTTTAGTAAAATAGTGGGGCTTGAACTCACCCAAAAAGATTTAGTAAAACAGAGGGGCATGAACTCACCCAAAAGAGATTTAGTAAAACAGTGGGGCATGAACTCACCCAAAAGAGACTTAGTAAAACAGTGGGGCATGAACTCACCCAAAAGAGACTTAGTAAAACAGTGGGGCATGAACTCACCTCGGTTCTCGTGTGATGTTGATAAGCTAGTAAATTCCTCCTAAGGAATTATAATTCACATAAGTAATTTAAATACAAATTCATAATCTGGTGTTCAATTGGTCTAGGGTTTGGTTTTTCGAGGATTTGTTATAAACGTTAAATCATTTAATTATTGTTGTTAATTCTTTAATAATTAAAGATTTATAATGATTTTAACATATCATTATATTCTAAATAAATTGTAAACGTTATTTAAACATGTAAGTTTATATTTGATGTTGTAAGATTTTATAAATATTTAAATTTATAAAATCTAATTTGTATTTATATTATTAGGATTTGTCCATATATAATATATTGTTCATTAATAATGTGATGGTCTAAATTATTATTAAAAATCCATTTTTATATGGTTAATAATTTATAACACATGTAATATTTATTCAGATAAATAAATAAGGTTTTTAAACAATTATTATGATTTAAAATAATATGGTGTTCATTAATGATTCAATGATTTAAATTATTATTAAAAATCTATTTTTTTATAAAATTACAATTTATTACATATGTTTTTATTTATTTAAATAAATAAATAAATAAGGTTTTAAAGAAGTAAATTTCCAGAAAATAATTATTTAATTTCTAAAATAAATAAAGTTTATAAAAATTATTTTTATAATTTTTCAGAATTTTTCTGTATTTTTAAAAGTCTCAAAAAGGCTTTTTTTAAAAAAATTATGTTGGGGGACGGGTTCGAACCCGTGACCTCCAACTAAACCACACACGCAACAAACCAGTGAGCCAAGGGACTCACCCGCATTTAAACCCCGTTCCAATTTCTTTTAACCTCTGTTTCCAAATAACCCCCAAATCAACCAAGAACCCTAATTCGATTGGTATCAAATTGAACATTGAATCACCAATGTTTACTGAAATAAACATGGGGCTTTGATTCCCCATGTGATTTCGTGCATGTACATATGTTTAACTTACCAGAATGGTTTCGAATTGATGATGAACACCTCGATGAATAGCCGCGACTTATATAGAGATTGATGCCAGTGACAAACGTTGATGATAATATAATTCTTTCTACAAGAAGTTTCTAATTGTTCTAATGATGAAAAACCCTATGTTAATTTTGTGGAATAGAACTCAGAAGGTAGAATTTGACTGTGTTGCAGGTCGATGACAGAGGTGTTAATCGACAGGGGTGTTAGAGCTTGATTTATACCATATTGATTATAGTGGTAGTTTAGAAACGACAAATGGATAATGAATGTGCGATTACTTTTGATTATTTTTAGTTTTAATGCTCGATCGGTGCGTGGTCGGCCGAAAATGGGTCGAAGTGGGTTAGGTAAAGTTAGGTCATTCCATTAATCAAATTAAGAGAGGAGATATGTTCGAATCTTGTTTACGAGTCGATTGGGACTGGTTTCGCAATTTATAATTGAGTTTTGAGGGTGTTTTGGGGACGCCGGAGAACCGCCGGCGACGGTGGCCGGAAAATCGAAGGGAACGGGATGGGGGGTTGGGTTTTCGAAAATTACACATTTGGTCCCTGTGGTTTCCAGTTTATTATTTTATGTAAAATAGTTTCAATTTCAAGTTTCAAGAATTACCAATCACCCCCTGAACTTATTTTCAAAATAAATAAATAAATAGATAAATAAATAAACTTTTATAAATTACTATTATTATTATTATTATTATTATTTACATTATTATTTTTAATAATAATATTATTTATTATTATTGTTATTATTTTTATTATCATTATCATTAAATAATAATAAAAATATAAAAATAAACTATAAATTCACATAAAAATTTTTATTAAATCATGAAAATTTTCGGGTTGTCACAGATGGATAACTAATGCTTCATGTGGGTTTCATATTTCTTCCTGTTCTTGTAGTGTTTTGGCTTAGCAATTGAGTAGGCCTTCCAGGTGTTTTGATCACAGGTCAGTAATGTTGAAAAATTGAATTCCTTGATGTAGAATGTATTTCATTGCTTAGCTGGTTTGAGGTCTGCTTATAAATGGTTTGAGTGAAAGATGTTAAATGAATAGAATTGAAGAATTCCAACCGCAGTGCATTATTTGGTAATCACTTCTGTTAATCACAATTCAAAATTGAGATATGGTGCTGATTAATTCACTGATAATGATTTTTTTTCAATTATGTAATATGCTAATCTCATAAACAAATCATGTTCTTATTTTATTTGACAAAAATGTAGATCACCTAGCCTTTTTTGTTCTTTTTTTCATCCAATTTCTGATGCAGTGTCTCTACTTTTAATTTTATAATATGTATGCTTAATTCTTATTGTTTGAATACCATTTATGTACTGTTTGTTTACATTTTGTGTACCAATTCAATGATTTTTTATTCTGTTTGTGTATTTGAAAATTATTTGAAAACTACTGATTTATTTGTTTGGCGGTTGATTTTGTTTGATAAATATAAATCTAACTCTTTGATGACCATTGGTTCCTTTTGTTAATTTAGTAATAAGTTGTGTTATGTTGGTTGGTTTCTCTAACTTCTTATTTCTCCATCCATCTCTACATTTTACATCAGCTTACATATCACTTCCTGCACTGAAACAAAGGAACACCTTTTGCTGATGACCAGGGTATCATAAATTTTTTGTTATTATAACCTTTAATGTCTCTTTTAATCACTCTTTGCAGCATGAATGGCTTCATAATTTTTTCAAAGTTGCTAATGCAAGTTGCAACTTATGTAAAGATCACCACGCGAATAATTGGTCATTAAAGTCCAGAAATAAACCAACCTTGTGCAGTTGTATAGCGAGTTCAGAAGCTTCTTGAATGTAGGGTCTTCTACAAACAACTTTATATTTGTTACCTTGATGACCACCTGAGTCAATTGATGATGATTATAAAACTTCAAATCAACTATTAAAAAACCAATGTTACAGAATGATTTAATTTCTTGATGAACTCAAACTTTCTATCACTCAAGTTAGCACAAGGTCATACTACAAAAATGGATTCAAAGCAGCAACTCATCTCATTTTGGAATTTTGTTAATCGAGTTGAAGCTGATGAAAATCATAGGTGCTATAACAGTCTCTTGATAAAAATAATACAGAACCTAGAACAGAAAGCTTGTTTCAATATGCAGCTAATGTATTTTTTCCAAAATGAGAGCAGACGAGTATGTCTAGAAGAACAACAACCTACCTGAGTTATGGTGCGAAAAGAAGTGGAAAACAATTATATTGTGTGCACGAATGACTTTGGGCATATTCGAATAGAAAAAGAGTTGCTGCAACTGAAACCAATGATATGTAGTCTGCCTATCTTCTATTTTATACAAGAATGTATCTCATGCCACTACAAAGCTATTATAAAGAACGTTGACAAGCTACAGCTTCATCATGCTCTTTGCTAGAGAAGGTATGCAAATTCTATTCAACTCTTTATATGTCTATGTTCCCTAAATTTTCAACATAAAGAGTTAAAAGTGAAATGATTGTTCACTTGTTCAGTGTTATTTTTAAGATAAGAAAATAAAGAACCGCTTCTCTGTCTCAAGGTGAGTAAGCATGTCCTAGCTACTTGCTAACTGCAAAAACGTACTAACATGCAGTCCATTTTTTATGTAAAAAGGTGCAGCTTTATTTTATCTAAGTGTCATTTTTGGTATTAATATAATTATCTCTTGTGCCCAAACATGTTGCCAACCGTACAACAAGCAGTCAAACAACGTATGTTATTATAATTGGCTTCAAGTTGGGTAAACATGTGTTGCTATGAGATGTTGGTAGGAAAAATGTTACAACTCTCTTTGTTCATATAGTACACAAAAACACCTTGAAATGTTAAATCCTTCCTGAACATGAAGTATAGTTAATTTTCAGCACCATGACTAATACTTAAATATTCTGGTTTACAAAAACGTAAGGTGGGAAATGAACTACAGCATTTGACTTTATTGCTTCCAAAAGTCAGTTTGGCAAAACTTCAAAACCTGATCAGCAACCCACACTCAGTCACATGTAATAACAATTTCAATATTTTTAATGTTGTTTTTTATCTTTTCGTATAATTTGAATGACAGGAACTCGAGATTGATGAATGATAGCGGTGCTTTCAACCAGCAGGAGCAACTGTTACAGTATTTTATTTGTTACTGAATTTAATGGCATCTACTTATTTGGTACATAAGTATATACCACCTATTGATAATAATGTCTTTCATTTGTTTTAGAAGGCTTTCGAACTATATGGTATGCCAACTGGAAATTATGGTGGTCTCAGGTATGTATTTTTCTCATCTTTTTAGAGGTTTTCAAATCAATTACTAGGTAAGAAAATGCTAACTTCAAAAGAAAATGCTAACTTTTGGAGGCCAGATCAAAGTTTGATGAGGAGAAGCTTTTGTTGCATAAGCATATAGAGAGTTATGAAGTTGAACTGATGAAAACAAAGAGTGTGCTGATGAATGTTACTGAAATGGAGGAGATTATAGCCCAATTGAATGACTACAATTCTCTGGTGTTACAATTGACAATGGAGAAAGACGAATCTACACTCATGATGGTGGTATTGAAATCCACACTATTAGAAGCCAGCTCTGTGACACCCGCCGCATCGCGCGGGTCAACCCACTAGTATTGTTAAACGAGTAAGTAATGAGTGAAATAACTATTGTAAATTTAAAGTTTTAGACGAGTTTTAGTGTCATAAGAGACCATTTAAATACATATAAATATAATAATATAATATATTTAACGTGCTCCGTTTTTAATGAAACTTGGGTCGACTCATAGAGAAAAATAAGATCGTCTCAATGGCATATTTAAAATTTTATATGACGTTATAATTAAAAAGTTATAAGAGAAAAATGAAGTAAGCAGCTGAATTAATTATAATAATATAATAATAATATTATTTATAAAAATATTATGCAGAGCAATTGAAGAATGAAAGCAACCAAGCAAGCAGCTAAACCACATCCCACATCGCCTGCATGAACAATTCATCTGTCTGCTTGCTTCCTTATAAATACAAGCCCTATGATTAAATTTAGTGTATAAGTTTTCTTAGGAACGCTCTATGTAAAGAGAATCCCAAGTAATCGATACCCCATTGGGTATTGTTATTAGTCGTTTTTGGAGCTCGAGTAGGAGCGCGAGTAGGAAGTCTACGTCAAATTGGCGTAGATAGTTTAAGGTATGTTCTCGTTTAAGTTTATGTCAAGTTAATTATTACTTATTTTAGATTATTATTATTATTATTAGTAGTAGTTTCAGTATTATTACTATTATTATTTTTAGGCGTTAGGGTTATTGTTAGGGGTGGGTATTGGGTAACCTAGCCTTAGTTAGGCATGGACTGATCACCCATGCTTAAACAAAGTAGCGTAAACCAATATCCAACCATTTCAATAACTAGTTAGTTGTACCATTACCTAATCTAGAATTACTTAAATTGTTTCAGGATCTAGAGATATTATCAGATTATGCTAGGAAAGGTTATCAACTTTTGGGCAACTGCTAAACAGGTGAGTTCTTCTGAACTGTTTTCTAAAACGGGATGTGATGTTCTGATAACTGTTAATAATTGTGGAATTGACTATTAATAGCATCTGTGATATGTGACAATGCTTGATAGGATGCTTGAGGGCTGCTTGTATGATTCTGCTTTAGCCAGTGGAGTTTGTATACATAGTCTAGTTATGTGAATCTATACTGTGCTTACTATGTTCCTATCTGTTTGCCATGGTTGTATCTGCTTGATGCAATAGTCAATATAATATGTTTTGAATTTTGAAGAATGCCATGTTTATAAACTCACAAGCTTTATGATGAGTCCCAAATATTTTCTATTTTATGGACAAACATCTTAGGTGCCAAGAGATTGCAGAAATTGGAGATTACAGACTAGTTTACGAGAAAATAGAGGTCTAGAGCGCTAATGAAGATTTGGATCTCTAATATAGTTAAATTGATGTAATGGTTTTATCTAAGTATGACAAATATAATGTTTTTTTATGTATAATCAAAGTTAGACTTCCGCTGTGAATTTGGATTACTATGTGTTCTGTATATCCGATGCGTAACGCTCCCCAGGGTATGCCCTGGGAGGCGGGCGTTACAGGGGATGACACGGAAATGGAAGCTACTTGGCAGTGCAATGAATGACATCATTGTTAATGAAATCTTTTATTTTAATTTGAAAGTACAATATTTTATTCTATTTGGGAGACAAATGTATGATTACAATATGATCTACAAGTATTAAAGAATGTTTACTTAATTCCGCTGCAATATTTTGTTTATAAAATGATTTTATGCATGATTAACCAACTGTGAGGCTTTCCGGAAATTGGGCTTTACAAATACTTGAGCTTAAATTATCGTACTCTTTATATGGTTTATAAATAATCCAGATTAGATATAAAATAAACAAATTCTTCAATGTATGATTAAGGTTTCGTCACATTTCTATTTGTTAACAATTATCACTTATATATCAATTGAGAGATCGGCATGATGTATACTTAGAATAGTACAATCCTATGTCTAATTTTAATATTACTAATTGTATCATATGCATAAAAGGTTTTACATGCTTTTTTTGCCTTTTAGTTTTCTGTTTGAACCCCAATACTTTAACATATTTCATAATTTATCCCCTATAATTTTTCACTTTCAATTTTAATTTCTAATACTTTATTTTTTACAAACTTTTTGATTTACGGTTTAAATTTTGAGAGTTAACACGCCGTAATGTATGTGTGTGTTCCATGTTGTTACACTTATTTTTTCCCGTTTACCATCACCTTTGTAACGTGCGAGTCATAGATCGACTTAGTTATTATTTTTAAAGTTTTAGGATTCACGTGCGTGATTCAACATTTTTCATTTACTTTGAGTCTGGTTTTATTTTTCCGTTGTTGATGGTCGTTGATGGTGATGTGACATAAGTATTATCTGGTATGGTTTTACGCCCCCGACGTAACGCGCGAGACTTAATCCTAGTTTAGTTTCTATATTCCAAACTCTAAATTTAGGACCCTTTAATTAATTACAAGTATATATTTGACTGAAAATAGATTTTCTAATAAATACATAACTAGGCCATTTATTTATCATTCAAACTTGGTGTCACACCCTCAAATTCCGGGTCTGGAATTTATCACGGAGGGGTGAACAAACAGGATCGAACACAGTAGTCACACATGAGATGCAGTTATCTATATGATAAGTTTTAAATAAACTTTTCATTAATAATCAGAGCAGCGGAAATAAAAGATAGATTGTTTTCTTGACAACATTTCTTAATCATAATTCAGTAATAATCAATAGGTATCTTGAGCTTTTATATGATCCTACGTGCATGTCCTTAAGCTCCTAGTAGATACCTGAGAATACATGTAAAGCAAGTGTCAACAAAGGGTTGGTGAGTTCACAGGTAAGTAAAACATAGTGATAAATCATCAATTATCATCAAATAGGATTTACGGTAAAAGTGTGAGTTTAATTTACTCACCGGTATATGAATAGCCTGTCGGAACCCTTTTTAATAAGGTGAACCCGCTATCCCACATACCTACTAAGTACAAGCCCAACAAATCCTTCACATAGAATTTGTCCATGTATCTTAGTTTATTATCCTTTTATGTGCATATTATATTATCATAATAATTTCAAATCAGAGGGAGCAAATCCTCCTTTATATTTATCCTCATATGGGTTGTAAGTGGAACTATATTGCAAACTATATATAGTGCACATCTGCCTTCTCACTACAGAAACAGTCATCCCAGATGACAACAAGATCTTTGTGCATCTGATATGGATCACATGTCCATACCTTTGTGGGGGTAAGTCACTCCCCGATAGTACTATCCAAAAGATCCCTGCTTATTTATAGTCCAGTTTACAGAGAAGGATTTTCATAATAACCATATGTAATCATAAATGTGATCAAATTATTATTTAACATAATACACAAAAATAATTTGTAATTTCAATTACAACATGTATTCCAGCCCCAAAATATTTAAATGATTAAAAAAGGGAATAGTTATGAACTCACCTCAGTCCTTGTGTAGTGTTGACAACCTAGTAAATTCCTGCTAAGGAATTATATTTCACGTCAGCAAACAGATACAAATCCAAAAACTAAATAAGTTAGATCTTGAACCTGGTGTTCAATTGATCTAGGATTTGGTCTTCGGGGATTTGTTATAAACACATAATTAAATCATTTAGTTATTTTGTTAATTCTTTAATAACTAAAGATTTACATTTCCTAATATTTAATTAGATTAATAATGATTTTTAACATATCATTATGTTCCAAATAAATCTTAGACGTTAAATATAAATTTATATTTAATTTTGTAAGATTTTGTAAATAGACACAATTTATCTAGACATTATATTTATATGATAATGTTTTTATAACTGAACATAGATTATGTATAAATAATGAATAATAACATATCTTTAAATTATAACATATTTACATGATAAAACATAATATAATTTATCTAATTATTAATTATGTTCAATAATTAATAATCATAACATAATAGATTATGTTCAACAATTAATATAAATCACCTAATTATTAATTATGTTATCCACATTTATATTATGTATAAACATTATTTATGTGTGATAATCTATGTTATTATTTTATTTAAAAATCTATTTATGATTTTCAGTAAATCATGTATTATTTAGTATGATTTTTATGATTTAATTTATAAAATCATTTTTATCCATAATCACAAATAATATAACGTCTAATAATAAATTAATAATTTAAATTATTATTTAGAGTCTATTTTTATAAAATAGCTATTTATAACATTTATAAATAATATTTTATAACATTTGTAATAATTAACTAAATAAATAAATAATTTTAAAGAAATAAATTTTCCAGAAATAATTATATAACCTCTAAAATGAACAAAGTTTATAATAATTATTTTTATAATTTTTAATAATTTTTCTGTATTTTTAAAAGGCTAAAAAGGGCTCTAAAAAATATATGTTGGTGCCCGGGTTCGAACCCGGGACCTCCTTCCCACACACCCGCGTACCAACCAGTGAACCAAGGCTCTCAGCCGCAGAAAGACTTGGCTTCATTTAATTATAAACACAACCCGAATCAATCCCCAAATCAATAAGAACCCTAATTCGATTGGTATCAAATTGATCCACCAATCGGTTATGATAATGAAATTAACCATAGGGCTTATAATCCCTGCATAAAAACGAGTTTATTGATGTATTCAATTACCTGTTTCGTTATTCAGATTGTCAAGAATAATCGAAGAACAGGTCGGCCCAATGTGGAATTCAAACGATGATCGAACGTTGATGATAATGAAATTAACTTCACAGGAAGTCTCCAATAAGTCTAATGATCAAAAGCCCTCTATTGTTGTCGTGCAATAGAACTCAGAAGGTGAAATCGAATAAGTTGCAGGTCCGCGGATGAGAGTGTTTTGAATGTGATATTTTGTTATGTTTGAAACGAATTTGATCTCGATGATAGTTTATAAATAATCATACGACTGTTAGTGCGCAATCAATTCGATAATTTTTATTGTTTAGTGCATTTGGTAGTGGTGGTCGGCCGAAATAATTCGGTTTAGTGGTAATCGCACCTAATCGACCCGATTAATCAATTTCAAGTGGGGTACGAGTTCGATTATCGTTCTAGAAACGTTTGGTACTGATTTTTGGGGTCAAAATCGAGTTTATAATGGCTTTTGGGCTCGCCGGAGAGCCGCCGGCGATCGGCCGGATCCGGTGGCCGGAAATACGGGGGTGGGTTGGGATTTAAACAAAATTACAGAAGTGGTCCCTGTGGTTTAACATGTTATCATTTCATGTTATAAGTTTTTAAAACAAGTTTCCAAATTAGCAATTTAACCCCCTGAACTTTATTACTCAAATTATTATTTCAAAATTTAATAAACTTTTTATAAATTTTTATTATTAATAACAATATTATTATTATCATTATCATTGTTATTATTATTTTTATTTTTAACAATATTATTATTGTTATTGTTATTATTATTATTGTTATTTATATTCTTATTAATAATATTATTATTAAATACTAATAAAAATATAAAAACAAATCACACAAATACTAGATTTTCATATATATAAATCATGAAATTTTCCGAGTTGTCACATCATCCCCCTGTTACAGGAATTTTCGTCCCGAAAATTAAGAAGTACTGGCAACATTCTTGAACAGGTTAGGATACTTGCGCATCATTTCGTCCTTTCGTTCCCAAGTGAACTCAGGACCACGCCGGGAGTTCCACCGAACTCTGACAATCGGAATCTTGCTATGCTTAAGTTGTTTGACTTCTTTATCCATGATTTCAACTGGTTTCTCGATAAACCTGAGTTTCTCATCTACTTGCAGTTCCTCTAAAGGCACAACAAGTGATTCATCGGATAAACACTTCCTTAGATTAGATACGTGAAAAACATTATGCACACCACCAAGTTCAGCAGGTAGATTTAATTCATAGGCTACTGGGCCGATCCTTCTGACAATTTCAAAAGGTCCCACGTAGCGAGGGTTCAATTTCCCTCGTTTCCCAAAGCGTATAACTCCCTTCCAGGGAGATACCTTTAGCAAAACTTTATCCCCTTCCTGAAATTCCAGTGGCTTGCGGCGTTTATCAACATAGCTTTTCTGGCGATCCCTGGCAGCAGCCATGCGTTCTCTTATTTGGACAATTTTCTCATGAGTTTCAAAGATTAACTCTGGACCAGTAAGTTGACTATCTCCAACTTCTGCCCAGCAAAGCGGTGATCTACATTTACGTCCATATAAGGCCTCGAATGGTGCCGCCTTGATGCTCGAATGGTAGCTATTGTTATATGAGAACTCTACCAAAGGTAAATGACCTTCCCAGTTCTTTCCAAAGTCAATAACGCAAGCCCTGAGCATATCCTCAAGAGTCTGTATGGTTCTTTCACTTTGACCATCAGTTTGAGGGTGATAGGCTGTGCTCATATCTAGGCGAGTGCCTAGAGCTTTCTGAAGTTTTCCCCAGAAGATTGATGTAAACCGTGCATCACAATACGAGATAATAGACACTGACACTCCGTGTCTAGAGATAATTTCTTTGATGTACACCCTTGCAAGCTTCTCCATCTTGTCTTTCTCACGGATGGGTATGAAATGAGCGGATTTGGTGAGACGGTCAACGATAACCCAAATGGTGTCATTGCCCGTTTGAGATTTGGGTAAACCCATGACGAAATCCATGGTTATCATTTCCCATTTCCACACGGGAATTTCTGGTTGGGTCAACATTCCTGAAGGCTTTTGGTATTCGACCTTGACTTTAGAACAAGTCAAGCACTTTGAGACATAGGTTGCAATGTCTGCCTTCATTCTTGGCCACCAGTAAACAAGCTTCAAGTCGTAATACATCTTATCTGTACCTGGGTGGATAGAGTATCTAGACTTGTGGGCTTCATCCATGATTAAGCTCCTCAGATTCCCGTATAGGGGTACCCAAATCCTTCCTGCTATAAAGCGTATCCCATCCGAATGAACTTCAAACTGTTGGTCTAGCCCTCGAAGGTTTTCATCTTTAATGTTCTCTTCTTTCAGGGCTTCAGTCTGAGCACTCAAGATTTGTGCCGGCAGGTCGCTTTGAATGGTAAGTTGTAGAGCTCGTACTCTACGAGGCTTCATATGTTCTTTCCTACTCAAAGCATCAGCCACAATATTTGCTTTACCAGGATGGTACTTGATGGCACAATCATAATCGTTTAATAGTTCAAGCCACCTCCTCTGCCTCATGTTCAGCTCCTTTTGATTATACAGGTGTTGAAGACTCTTGTGATCGGTATAAATAGTGCACTTAGTACCGTACAAGTAATGTCTCCATAATTTAAGAGCAAACACAACAGCTCCCAGTTCTAGGTCATGAGTTGCATAGTTCTTCTCATGAGACTTTAACTGTCTTGAGGCATAGGCTATGACTTTGTCTCGCTGCATCAAAACACATCCCAGTCCCTGAACAGAAGCATCACAGTAGACTACAAAGTCTTCAATACCTTCGGGTAGGGACAATATAGGTGCACTGCACAACTTCTGTTTTAGTGTTTGAAAAGCAGCCTCTTGCTTGAACCCCCAATGATATGCTACCCCCTTTTGGGTAAGCATGGTCAATGGTTGAGCTATCTTGGAGAATCCCTCGATAAATCTCCTGTAATAGCCGGCTAGTCCCAGAAATTGTCTAATTTCCGTTGGATTAGAAGGTGTAGGCCAACTTTTGATGGATTCAATTTTAGCTAGGTCTACATGAATTCCATTAGCATCAATCACATGACCAAGGAATTGAACTTCTTTAAGCTAGAAATCACATTTCGAGAACTTAGCATAGATCTCCTCTCTCTTTAGTAGTTCAAGGACCAATCACAGATGTTCTTCATGCTCATGCTCATTTTTGGAATAGATCAAGATGTCATCAATAAAGACAATGACAAAATTGTCTAGATAAGGCTTGCATACACAATTCATGAGATCCATGAATATGGCAGGTGCATTTGTTAGCCCAAATGGCATGACTGTGAACTCAAAGTGACCGTATCGAGTTCTGAAAGCCGTCTTCATAATATCTTCATCTCTGACTCTCAGCTGATGATAACCGCTTCTAAGATCTATCTTGGAGTAAATGCTTGAACCTTGCAGTTGGTCAAATAAGTCGTCAATACGTGGCAAGGGATAACGGTTCTTGATCGTCACTTTGTTCAGTTCCCGATAGTCAATGCACATTCTGAAGGTTCCGTCTTTCTTCTTCACAAATAACACTGGTGCTCCCCATGGTGACGAGCTAGGTCGGATGAATCCTTTATCAAGGAGTTCCCTAAGCTGGTCAGATAGTTCTTTTAATTCAGAAGGTGCGAGACGGTATGGTGCCCGAGCTATAGGTGTAGCTCCAGGTACTAACTCTATTGAAAACTCGACCTCTCTTTTAGGGGGCAACCCAGGCAGTTCATCAGGAAACACTTCAGGAAGTTCCCTGACGACGGATACATCTTCAATCTTCCTTTCCTTCTTCTCTTTGTCAGTGACTAAGGCTAGGATAGCAGTATGTCCTTTTCGAAGACACTTTTGAGTCTTCAAGTAAGAAATAACTCTCATCACAACACCAGTCTTATCTCCCTCCACACACAGGACTTCATCATTTGGTAGGGGGATACGAATCATTTTGTCTTTACAGATAATTTCTGCAGAGTTTTTGGATAGCCAATCCATACCAACTACCACATCGAAGCTTCCCAAAGTAATGGGCATGAGGTCTATTGGTAGGATATGACCTGATAAGTCTAATGTACAATTTTTCAGGATTTGTGATGCGGTCAAGGATTTACCATTTGCTACTTCTACAACATATGGCTCATCTAGGGGTACAGGTTCTACATTCAAGTGCTTATAGAAAGTATTAGATACGAAGCTTCTATCAGCTCCCGTGTCAAATAATACTATAGCATAAACACTATTCACCAAAAATTTTCCCATAATAACGTTAGGGTCTTTTAGAGCCTCACCTTTGCCAATAACGAAAGCTCTGCCCTTGGCTGGATCTTTCTTTTCTCCAGTGCAGTCTTTAGCAATATGGCCCTTTTCTCCACATTTGAAACAAATAACTTCCTTCTTTCCACCATTCTGCTGATTACCATCCTTCTTTCCTTGGTCTTGAGTCTTGGTCCTACATTCAGGAGCAGTGTGCCCCCTCCTGTTGCATTTGTAGCAGATGATTGCGGTACACTTGCCATGATGACGCTTGCCACACCTCTGACATCTAGGCGGAATGCCCTGATTGTCTTGGTGCTTTTTCTGATCTTGCTTCTTGCTTGTACCTTGACTCTCACCATCTTTAGCATCTTCAAACTTTCTCTTCCCCGAGCTTTCAGCAGCAACACCCTTACCCTTGTTTCTTGGTGGTAACTTCCCCTGAGCCACAGCCTCATTAGTCAGCTTGTGAGCTAACCTAATGGCCTGTTGGATTGAAGTTGGGTTGGAGGAAGTGACCATAGATTGAATGACCGGAGACAGTCCACGGATGTAGCCTTCAATTCTTCTGTGAGCAGGCTCCATCATATGAGGACACAAAGTTGCGTACTCATGATTTTCGGTGGTATACTTTTCAATTTCAGATCCCACCATTTTGTGGTTCCAGCACTCGGTTTCAAACCTTTGTACTTCTTCTCTCGGACAGAATTCTTCCATCATCAGCTGTTTGAATTCCTCCCAATCCATAGCATTGGCTAGGGAGAGAGTAAGTCTTGAAACTTCTGTCTTCCAGAACGAGAGTGCAGCTCCACTCAAGGCTCCGGAGGCATACTTGGTCCTACTCTCATCGGGACATTCAGATATAGTGAAGATGGATTCACATTTCTCGAACCACCTTATGAGTCCAATGGCCCCTTCCGCCCCAGTGAAGATATCTGGTTTGCAGTCTAGGAACTTTTTATATGAATAGTGATGACCATTCTGAGCAGCCTGAGTGGCTAGGGCTGCAGCAACACCTTGATTGACCAAGGCTTGTATTTCTTCAGGAGTCATCCCTATTGGGTCAGTTCTTCTGGCGCGTCCTCTACCTCTGCCTCTGCCCGCTGGTGCGTCCATCTATCATGAAATTGTTTGATGAGAATTCACACTTTGACATATTCAATAGCTGCATTTTATATCAAATATTCAAAGTATGGACAATTACTGTAGGACAGAAGGGAATTTAAGAAAACTGGATTTTTCGATTAAATTCGGCAAGGCACGAGTACTAAGGAAACAAGTCTCGCTTTAGGTTAGGACAAGCGTAGCTTAGGTTATCGAATGGAACATATCAAGGTAATTTGACCTATTTGCCTTAAAGAATTGTATATGATCGTAGTAACTTCACGTGCTACAATAGCAGAAATCTTACAGCCAGAGTTTCTAGGCCGTGAACGGATTTGACAAGAAGCCATTCTGAAAGATCATTAAGGATTTTTCATGGATATTGGGTAATACGAGTTTTTCAACATGAAAACGACAGTCGAGAATTTGGCATAATAGCAATGAGATGTTCCAGGTGTAATCGTTTGATTCGTAAATCAAAGCGAGTACGTTGACTAATCAAAGTATTGAGTCAATCACAACTTTGTTGAAGACATGCGTACCTATAAGCAGATACTCATCCCAAGGGTTCCCAGGTAAGGTAAACAGGTCCATCGGTTGGTTTCGATATATGCGAATACCTTGCCTAGACAGAACACCCCGGGATACAGGCATCACGCTCTTCCAGCATTACATGTTTCAAGTTGTAAGACACAGACTTTGACGAGAATAAAAAAAAATTGATTTAGGCACGATGATAAGTGTAGATCCCACATGTCGTTGAGAATAAGTTTAGGAATTATCGAAAAGAGTCAAAGAGTCAAGTTATGTTTAGGAACACAACTATCTAAGTTTAAGCATATAACTTCTTAATCCTATTCTATCTCTAACTAAGGCAATTTACTTTGTGCAACTATTGTGTGTGGCTATAGGCTAGATGCAATCCCTAACTCAGTATAACCAGTGGCTCTGATACCAATCTGTCACACCCTCAAATTCCGGGTCTGGAATTTATCACGGAGGGGTGAACAAACAGGATCGAACACAGTAGTCACACATGAGATGCAGTTATCTATATGATAAGTTTTAGATAAACTTTTCATTAATAATTAGAGTAGCGGAAATAAAAGATAGATTGTTTTCTTGACAACATTTCTTAATCATAATTCAGTAATAATCAATAGGTATCTTGAGCTTTTATATGATCCTACGTGCATGTCCTTAAGCTCCTAGTAGATACCTGAGAATACATGTAAAGCAAGTGTCAACACAGGGTTGGTGAGTTCACAGGTAAGTAAAACATAGTGATAAATCATCAATTATCATCAAATAGGATTTACGGTAAAAGTGTGAGTTTAATTTACTCACCGGTATATGAATAGCCTGTCGGAACCCTTTTTAATAAGGTGAACCCGCTATCCCACATACCTACTAAGTACAAGCCCAACAAATCCTTCACATAGAATTTGTCCATGTATCTTAGTTTATTATCCTTTTATGTGCATATTATATTATCATAATAATTTCAAATCAGAGGGAGCAAATCCTCCTTTATATTTATCCTCATATGGGTTGTAAGTGGAACTATACTGCAAACTATATATAGTGCACATCTGCCTTCTCACTACAGAAACAGTCATCCTAGATGACAACAAGATCTTTGTGCATCTGATATGGATCACATGTCCATACCTTTGTGGGGGTAAGTCACTCCCCGATAGTACTATCCAAAAGATCCCTGCTTATTTATAGTCCAGTTTACAGAGAAGGATTTTCATAATAACCATATGTAATCATAAATGTGATCAAATTATTATTTAACATAATACACAAAAATAATTTGTAATTTCAATTACAACATGTATTCCAGCCCCAAAATATTTAAATGATTAAAAAAGGGAATAGTTATGAACTCACCTCAGTCCTTGTGTAGTGTTGACAACCTAGTAAATTCCTGCTAAGGAATTATATTTCACGTCAGCAAACAGATACAAATCCAAAACTAAATAAGTTAGATCTTGAACCTGGTGTTCAATTGATCTAGGATTTGGTCTTCGGGGATTTGTTATAAACACATAATTAAATCATTTAGTTATTTTGTTAATTCTTTAATAACTAAAGATTTACATTTCCTAATATTTAATTAGATTAATAATGATTTTTAACATATCATTATGTTCCAAATAAATCTTAGACGTTAAATATAAATTTATATTTAATTTTGTAAGATTTTGTAAATAGACACAATTTATCTAGACATTATATTTATATGATAATGTTTTTATAACTGAACATAGATTATGTATAAATAATGAATAATAACGTATCTTTAAATTATAACATATTTACATGATAAAACATAATATAATTTATCTAATTATTAATTATGTTCAATAATTAATAATCATAACATAATAGATTATGTTCAACAATTAATATAAATCACCTAATTATTAATTATGTTATCCATATTTATATTATGTATAAACATTATTTATGTGTGATAATCTATGTTATTATTTTATTTAAAAATCTATTTATGATTTTCAGTAAATCATGTATTATTTAGTATGATTTTTATGATTTAATTTATAAAATCATTTTTATCCATAATCACAAATAATATAACGTCTAATAATAAATTAATAATTTAAATTATTATTTAGAGTCTATTTTTATAAAATAGCTATTTATAACATTTATAAATAATATTTTATAACATTTGTAATAATTAACTAAATAAATAAATAAGGTTTTAAAGAAATAAATTTTCCAGAAATAATTATATAACCTCTAAAATGAACAAAGTTTATAATAATTATTTTTATAATTTTTAATAATTTTTCTGTATTTTTAAAGGGCTAAAAAGGGCTCTAAAAAATATATGTTGGTGCCCGGGTTCGAACCCGGGACCTCCTTCCCACACACCCGCGTACCAACCAGTGAACCAAGGCTCTCAGCCGCAGAAAGACTTGGTTTCATTTAATTATAAACACAACCCGAATCAATCCCCAAATCAATAAGAACCCTAATTCGATTGGTATCAAATTGATCCACCAATCGGTTATGATAATGAAATTAACCATAGGGCTTATAATCCCTGCATAAAAACGAGTTTATTGATGTATTCAATTACCTGTTTCGTTATTCAGATTGTCAAGAATAATCGAAGAACAGGTCGGCCCAATGTGGAATTCAAACGATGATCGAACGTTGATGATAATGAAATTAACTTCACAGGAAGTCTCCAATAAGTCTAATGATCAAAAGCCCTCTATTGTTGTCGTGCAATAGAACTCAGAAGGTGAAATCGAATAAGTTGCAGGTCCGCGGATGAGAGTGTTTTGAATGTGATATTTTGTTGTGTTTGAAACGAATTTGATCTCGATGATAGTTTATAAATAATCATACGACTGTTAGTGCGCAATCAATTCGATAATTTTTATTGTTTAGTGCATTTTGGTAGTGGTGGTCGGCCGAAATAATTCGGTTTAGTGGTAATCGCACCTAATCGACCCGATTAATCAATTTCAAGTGGGGTACGAGTTCGATTATCGTTCTAGAAACGTTTGGTACTGATTTTTGGGGTCAAAATCGAGTTTATAATGGCTTTTGGGCTCGCCGGAGAGCCGCCGGCGATCGGCCGGATCCGGTGGCCGGAAATACGGGGGTGGGTTGGGATTTAAACAAAATTACAGAAGTGGTCCCTGTGGTTTAACATGTTATCATTTCATGTTATAAGTTTTTAAAACAAGTTTCCAAATTAGCAATTTAACCCCCTGAACTTTATTACTCAAATTATTATTTCAAAATTTAATAAACTTTTATAAATTTTATTATTAATAACAATATTATTATTATCATTATCATTGTTATTATTATTTTTATTTTTAACAATATTATTATTGTTATTGTTATTATTATTATTGTTATTTATATTCTTATTAATAATATTATTATTAAATACTAATAAAAATATAAAAACAAATCACACAAATACTAGATTTTCATATATAAATCATGAAATTTTCTGAGTTGTCACACTTGGGTCAATAATTATCAAGCTAACTATCACCCTTGAATATTTACCCAGGTTTGAGTCTTCTTTTCAATTTGTTTCTCTTGTTCTTAAGTTAATTAATTCCTTTAATTTCTTCCTGCATATAATCCATAAAATGGTTATAAAGTCTTTATCATAAAATTCGAGATTCGATTCAACTTCTGCAAGAGTCCCGATTTAAGTTCCAATGATTTGAATTAAACTAGTGAGTATACCCGCGTGTTGCAACGAGATGTTAAAATTTTCAAGATTTAATTTCTATGACATGTACATTAATATTTACTCTAACATGTCAAAAAATTTAAATCATATTGTTGATAAAACTTAAACTTCGCAACGACAAATTTTATAAAAAATCATTTAAGATTAAAAAGTGTCTACTCGGTTTAAAACAACAAAACAGAAATAGAAAAATACCGTGATAGTGTATTTATAAATCACGAAAAAAATTACATTATCATAAAATAAAGGTTATTGGATTTTAATAATATCAACTTTTATTTATTGACCGAGATTAATCCAACTCAAGAAATGTTTAAAAACAATCCAAATTTTAAGCTTATTTTCCTCCAACTTTCCCTTACTAACTAAGAGTTAACATTTGTTAGTTTTTTTATTAAATGAGACTAACTTTGAGCCATTTTTAAGCTCCACCGCCGCCCAAGCTCTATAAGGTCTATTTTTCGGTGTCTAGCCTTTATCGTCACTTTAAATATACTTGAACATTATTATATTTCTTTTGCTAATATATTAATAACTAGGCTAAAGACCTGTGTAACACACGAGTTTAATCCAAAAATATTGTTGTTGTTTAAAAAAGTTCGTAAGTTATAATGTTGTTAATAATACTTTGTATATCAACTTTTATGTATATTTTTTTAACATTATCTACATGTAATATTAGTAGGTTTTCTCTATTAATATTTATATGTCTAAATAGTATATAATATGGAATGAAATAAACTTATAAATAAGAACTTTAACTAATAAATAAATTAAATTGAACATGAAAAACAATATTTCAAATTCATAAACATCCGAAAATTTATTTGTATACAACATTTGATGTTTTATTGGTGATTTTTTCATCCTTATCTAATATTAATAGTTTTAATAGCTGTATACTTTTAACTCAAGATAATGTAACGTAGAGATGCGTGTGATCCTTGTTTAAAAACAAACCAACTTTAGATAGCGATTGTTATTGGCTCTTATTTATTGTCATTACGAAACACACTCCTAACAGTAACTGTCTTCTTTGAAATTTAAAAGAAATCCTTTTATCCAAAGGTGTTAAATTCAACCATTGAATAAAAGTGTGATTTTCAATATTACCTCCAGATGCATCAAAATAATTTGCACACATATCAAACGAATTCCAATCAAACATAATAATAATATGACAGTACACGTAAAAAACAAAGAAGTTTAAAAGGTAGAAATATGTAATACCTCTTCACAGATAGATTGTTGAAACAGATCACCTTCAAATTAAAAGTATGGTAAAATAATATTAATAAAAAAAACACAATTATAGACAATGATATGTTAAATTATAATCACAGATGATAAAAGCTCAAATTATAACAAAAACAAATACATTTTGTTGAAGAAAACTTGATGAAACCAAAGTCAAAATGAAAACTTGATGAAACCAAAGCCAAAATGAAAACTTGATGAAACCGAATACGATATCATCAAACTTTATGAAGACAAGTCGTGAGGATCATAAAGCTAGGATGGTTGAGAAATATTTTAAAATCAGGTCTGATTTCATTCCCAAAAAATATACCATGAATTCCTTCAAATTGGAGAGGAGTCGATGAAAAAATCCCGTAACTTTTGTCAAGATTCGAATATAAACCGAGTATTTAATGAAAACACACAATCAAGGAATCGATTTTAAAGATGAAGAAAATCGTAAATGATTTCTACAGTTTTTGTTGATGGATTATTTGAAAAAAAAAAGAAATATCGGGTATGATTTAATTTTCAAAAAAGATGTGCTCTAATTTAGGGTTAAATTTCTAAATTTTCCCTAAATATATTTTGTATCAAAAGTTAAAATTTAGTCAAATGAACCTAGATTAACACTAAAAACAGATACATATTTATACGAGAATTGAAAAAAATATAGGCTTAAGAGAATGACACGCACCACTAAAATTATTGTTTTATTAATAAGTATAGAATAGATGGGAAACCCAAAGGTAAATTAAACAAGGAAAATATGAAGACAGAATGGAAAGATACTGTAGGTTTTCTCTTGTAAGGCAAGGATGTCGAGACCTACCAAAATTCGTGTAAACCCTCATGCAGTTTGCCTAATTTCCTTGAATTCTCTCCATTTTTGAAAATTTAGATGCATTTAGTTATTTATGGAGGACCATGTCAAAATTACGACAAACTAAATTCTTTATCATGATAATGCATTAATGTGACATCCAACCTTAACAAAAACACCCAAACAAATAATGAAATGTAGAAAGTAATAAATGACTAGTAAGTTGGTTATCAATTATCAATTACTGTATCAATAAGGAAATAATTGGAGTAGGAATATCAATAATTTAATAATGAGCTACAATGTTAACGACTCATTGTCAAGATCAAGAGATAGAAATCAGATTGTATAGTATATAAACAAGAAGCATAGATGATAAAATATTTATAAGAACAATATCTATCTTCCATGAAGGTATTTTCTCTATTTAGCATGATCAATGTGAACAATAGAGAAAATTTTTGTCAAACTTAAGAAACATTAAAATGTCCTAAAGGAAAGAAGTTAACGCGGCTTAAGGGGCAAAGATGCCATGAAAGTCTAAAAGTGTATATGTAATGATTTTAAGAATAAGAATGAGTATGGTTGCGCTAACAAACTAATACACCAACTTGCCATTCAAAAATACACAAAAAACAACATATACAAATAAACATATACTTAAATGTAAAATTTTGCTTAGAAATATTTTTAGAAGACCTTCACTTATCACAAGTCACAACAAGAATCGTGTAGCAAAGCTATATGACAAATCAATGCAGTATTTAGCATTCACACCAGAAATACATACAAAGACTCTTAATAAGGCATGCATCCTAGTGTTGAATTTGGTTGTTTAAGAATAAACTTTGGGGTCGGGATCACTTCTACTTCTATTAGTTGTTAATGAAAGTGGTGGACAAAAGATTTATTAAATGACCCAAAATATTTTTTTAGTGATATCACTTCCACAATTTTAATTTCTCAATCCTGCTCACAAAACGTATTCTTTGGTGAAAACCTTATCCCATGTGTTGGGTCAAGTAAGGCTGATGCAACCAAAACAATATTTAGAATAATTTTGGTACAACTGACAGACTTCCGAAGGTAAAGCTGCACTTCTGAAGATTAATAAAGAAGAACTTTCAAAGAAGGAACTCTGTCTTCCGAAAGACAAAGTGAAACCATCTTCCGAAAATAAACACTTAGAAGACATCAAGGCAAAAGACTTCCGAATGATAAAGTCTTGAAGACCAACACAAGTCTCGGAAGAAGTAGACTCTTCCGAAGTATAAATGGCTTCGGAAGAATCTACTATGAGCATGTGGATATAAACATGACCCTTCTGACAAACCGCTTCAATATCTGATATACTGCATGATGCTTTCACACGTCCATGCGTTTAAACCAACCGATAAATATTATAAAATATTTACAACCGTAGAAATAATATTCACACCAATTAACATGCGTTTAAACCAACCGATAAATATGAGTCTCTAACGTATATAAGAGTACAAATATTTTAAAAGATTTACGATTATATATTTGACTTATCTATGTGTAAATATACACTTAAATAGGATAGTGAGATTATATTAATAATACTATACTCATGGTTATAACAAAAACTATCATTATTATCGTCATAATGTAAAGGATATTATATTAAAGATTAATATTGTTGATATTATTAATAGAAGTAAATCTCATAAAAATATTAATGTGAATATTAGTAATAATGAGGCGTGTTTAAATAGTCAGACGCAACCAACATTATCATTGTGATAGAATTTATAATTGTAATAACTACTTAAGTATACTATTTTGTTAATATTATTATGCACATTATTGTAATTATTATTTCTATTATCAAAGCTGTTATAATTAAGATTATTATTTTATTAATAATATTGTTGTAATTGAATAGTCGTGCTAACATCCATCTATTATAATAAAATAAGGTTTTAGTTGGACATTTGTTACAATTCTAAAGCTTATATACCTAACTAGTTTTAGTAAACTCGTGTAATACACGGGTTGAAAATATGAAAAACAATATAATTCATAAATGTACAAATATTTCGTATGATTAAGTTACGTATTACGATAACAACGAAAAATAAAAAGTTATATTTATAAATTGTACATATTCAAATACTTTTTTAAATAATATAATATATAATTGACTCATTTAAAATTAAAATCAGTTGTGTTAAAAATCATACTAATCTAAAATAAATAAATAAATATATCAACAAATATTTTTTTTGTTTTTAGTTTTTCTTAAATTGAATCTTATTTAGCTATAAAATATGTATAGTTCAAAACAATATAATTACACAATCAAGTTGATAATATAAAAAATTAAATTTAAAACAAAATAAATTATTACTATTAATTGAGTTTCTTAAAATAAAAAACTTAACTAAAATAATATATTAGTTTAGGTGGGAAAAATATTTTTAGGAGTAACATGAGAGTGTCACGTGTCATCCTAGTTACTCTTTTATTATATAATATAGATATAGACATAGATTTTCCCGCTTATCTTTACTATTAAATAACTACATTAATAAAAATGATATAATTTAATTCTTTTTTAGAATAAATATTTTTTTAATAATTTAAGAAAGAGTTCTTTTTATAAATGTAATTTGCAAGGAAACATTTGTTAAGATAAGAATTTTTTCTAAAACATCAAAATCTTTTAAAAATATGAAATATTTTAAAATTATTGTAAAATAATAAAATTTATGTAAACCAAAATAATTAAAATTCAGAGTTATAATGAGTTTTTTTAGAAATGACAATCTTTAATGGTTTGTTTTGGAACAAAATGTTTGAATTTTTTTTTGAAAAAAAGATGTATTTTTTACTTATAATTGTTACTTATAAGTAATTTTTTCAACACGTATAATACACGGGGTACTAACGTAGTTTATAAATATAATCATGCTAACACATGGTGATAATTAATTAGATACGTTAACCATGTATACCACTAATAGGTAACCAAATCAATTAAACCTAATTAAGTTATAATGGATATTTCTATAACAACGTTCTAATAACAATATGTATATAATAATACGAAGGAAATAATAATACGTATGCATTTATATATAGTAATATGTAATACACATAAAATCTAACTAAATTAAGAAACCAAAGTAACCATACAAATAACATAATATTGTTCAATAACTTATAAACCAATCATAATATTAAAAGATCATCTCACCTAAGTTAATACAAAAAGCTCAACCGCACATTCGATAGTGTTATTGTATTGCTAACAAATGAAGTTAAGTGTACAATTAGGGTCACGTTAGTGAAATACTACACATAGGTGTGAACTCTCAACATGAATATACGATACTTGTAAGAGAACAGGGGTGAGTTTTCACAACCCATTTTTATTCACTTTTGTGGTGAAAAGTATACTCGTTTTCTATATTGTGCATTTATTTAAGACTTTGTTTTTCTATTATATACTTGCACCAACTATCGTTTTACAAAACCATTAATTCTAGATAAACTGACAGATCGTTTGGGTAGTACTATTTGGAGAATCCCCACACACAGTGAATCCTATGTATGCGCAAATAAACACTGAGACATACATTGGCGCTGAGCCTGTAGTATCTACGCGGCATATTATCTATACATGCTTGTTCTTTGACAGTTTGGGTGTTGTTATTAGGAGATTCAATCCATATTAGATGGGGATTGGATAACCGGGTACAGGGTTTGTTATGGACTTATTTAATTGGCATCATACGTGTTAAATTTTATTTTCTTTAAACCTTTGAACTCACCAACTATTTTTAGTTGACACTTTCAGTATGTTTTTTAGGATCTGGAAACCAAAAGTAGCTTGGCTAGTTATACATTTTAAAGAACCTAACGTAGCAGTTGTACCAAGTTCTAGAAACGCAGACTACTTGTAAGGCCCCGCTCCCGGGCACCTCACAGCTGGTCATTCATCGCGCATAAAATATATATTTGCATAAACTTCATAAAATCAAAGTAAATTATCACAGCGGAATTAAAAGAGATACATTCTCATTTCAACATAAAAGCTTTTACAATGCATTACATCGTTAACTGGGTTATAAATACAAGCTTTCTTTACATTGCCTAACTTTACTATGATTGCTGCTGAAACATATGAAACCTGGGATTTGTTAAATAATCCCGTTTATGTGAATCCTCAACAATCATAGGGTCATAAACATTGACCTCTATTATAAAAACATATAATTATTCATCATGAAGAAGATTCCTTAAGCAATTCCGTACATCGGAACCCTTAAGGAACTCTTGACACTCTCATGCAACATACTTTGTTGCATGTATTATGCACCCGCACATCCAGTGCGTGCAACATTATCAAAAGGAGAATGCCATCCTAAAAGAGCTGAGTAGCCGCCTCGTGCCATCCCCAGCAACGCTACCTGCCAACTGGAAACATATAAAAAGTCAGCGTTGCTGAGTGAGTTCTAGTTTTATAATAAACATATTATATTTCCATTAGAAACCATTCTTTCACATGATCATACATCATATGTACACAGAGATAATATTCATTATTATCTTCATCGTTCGTTATACATCATCATCTTTAACTTCTCATATGGATCCTGTCAGGCTTTACCCACTTCATAGCACTCGGCTATGATTACTGTGGTCGAATGACAAGGATCCCGTTTCATTCTTACTTGCACATTGAATTCTGATATACCAATACCATATGCTATACCCCGATCAGTCTTAGCTACTGGGCTGTGAATCAATAGAGCGTATGCCACAGTAGCCTTAGCTACTGGGCCGTGAATCTAAGCGTATGCCACAGTACTAGTAGGTAAGCGGTATAGGTACCATGACCATGGCTAATCACAAATAAGGACCAATCGACTTATTCAATGTTTGCAATACTTAATCCGTTCGTTCGTTAATGCATGTATTCATCATCTTATTACTCATTCATTCATTCATTAATACATGCATTCGTCATCGTGTTCCTCTTTCATTATCTTTCACTTTACGTACATAATACTTTGTTCGTTCATCGTCATAATACATGAGTCGTGAAAGATATACATACATCATCATAAGGAACACACACCCATCATACATTCATCATCATACATAGCATCATACATACATAGCGTACATCATCAGTCATCTACAGGCACTTACTTCCGTATCTTTCCCGAAAGCCGGGACTTAACTATGCATCATTTTGGGTACAACAGCCCTAATTGTCCCTCTTAGACCTTGGGGACCCATGCTAGGACCTCATACAACATGCCCAAGTCCACTATCATACCTTAAACGTACATCACAACATTATACCCCAAATGGGCCATACATACATATTTCAATAAACAGGTTTATATGTGTTCCAGCCCCAAAATCATTTAAAACAAGGAAATGAGGGGTCCTAGAAACTCACCTGTACTTGATGAGTAGCTTCTCAATCAAGCTTTAAAAGATAGGGTTGCACTACACCACCTGCAGATAAGTTAACACTCAAAGGAGTTAATTTCTGCCTAGATTCGCTGCTAGGTTCGCTGATAGGTTCGCTGATAGATTCGCTGATAGGTTCGCTGATAGATTCGCTGATAGGTTCTCTGGCATCTTTGCTGCCAGTTTCGCCCAGATTTTGTTGGATGACAATGTCAGCGAATCTACTAGAGAATCTATAGGTTCGCTGATAGGTTCTCTGCTAGGTTCTCTGCTAGGTTCACTGCTAGGTTCACTGCTAGATTCGCTGGACGAATGCATAGGTTCACTGGACGAGCTGAAAATTACGAACCAACCCATTTTTAACCCAAAACTTCGATCTTTTACACCCAAACCTTGGGTTATCATCCAGGAACCTAAATCTAAGCTTCTTACATGTTTTATTACCCTAAAACGTGCGTTTTGGGGCGATTTTTGCCACTTTTAAAACCCCAAAACCCAAATCCGGGTTTTTCATCAAATGGAGCAATTATACTATGTTTCTTACCTTGATTCTTGTTGTTTGGGAGTCCACAAACACCAGCCTTCGATTCTTGACCACCTGAGCCTCGATCCGACACTTTCTCTCTCTACACTTTCTCTCTCTAGAACCGAACGTTTGAGTGCAAATGAGAGTTACTCAGCTGATCCATCTATATATATGCCAGGCGTTCCCGCGACCCCAAACCCGTTAAACTCGTGACCCGAAGGGTTAACTCGGTCTAACACCCACAACCATTTTATATTTATTAAATGGTTTTCATCTGAGCCCATTATTATTATTTGACTCGCTTAGAAAATTTTCCAGGTGTTACAAGTCCACCCCCCTTATTTGGGTTTCATCCCTGAAACCTGTTATTCATCGAACAGACGTGGGTAATGTTGTTGCATCTCTTCTTCAGTCTCCCACGTAGACTCAGATCCCTTCCTGTGCTTCCACTGTACACGCACAAGAGGAACCACTTTATTTCTTAGCCACTTCTCTTTTCTATCGATGATTGCCACTGGTTGCTCCACATAACTGAGCCGTTTGTCTACTTCGATATCCTCCAGTGGAACAATCATATCCTCATCGGCTAAACATTTTCTCAGATGAGATACGTGGAAGGTTGGGTGAATTCCGCTCAACTCATCTAGTAGTTCCAACCTATAGGCCACCTCTCCCACATGGGCAATGATTCGGAAAGGGCCTATATACCGTGGGCTCAGTTTGCCCCGCTTTCGAAACCGAATAATTCTTTTCCAAGGTGAGACCTTTAACATGACTTGGTCACCGACCTTGAACTCTATCGGTCTTCGCCTCTTGTCAGCATACGAATTTTGTCTATCTTTCGCCGCCTTCATGAAGGCTTTGATCTTTTCTAACTTTTCAGTCATTGCTTCAACCACTTCGACACCTCCCAGTCCCTTCTGCCCAATGTCTCCCCAACATACGGGCGTCCTACACTTCCTACCATACAACATCTCGTAAGGTGGCATGCCAATGCTGGCATGATAACTGTTATTGTAGGAGAATTCTGCTAACGGCAAGTGGTCGTCCCAACTTCCTCCAAAATCGATCACACACGCCCGAAGCATGTCTTCGAGTGTCTGGATCGTCCTCTCAAACTGGCCGTCCGTCTGAGGGTGATATGCCGTACTGATATGTAGTCTCGTCCCCATTGCATCATGGAATCTCTTCCAGAACTTCGATGTAAAACGGGTGTCACGATCCGACACTATGGACACCGGCACGCCATGACGAGCTATGATTTCTTTGATGAACAGATCCGCCAATCTTTCAGATGAATACGTCTCGCGGATCGGTAGGAAGTGGGCGCTTTTCGTCAAACGGTCAACTATCACCCATATAGCATCATACCCTTTCGGGGTACGTGGTAGTTTCGTGATGAAATCCATGGTGATGTGCTCCCACTTCCACTAGGGTATATCCAATGGTTGGATCTTCCCATAGGGTTTCTGGTGCTCTGCCTTTACTTGTAAACAAGTCAGGCACTTACTCACGTACTCCGCTACATCACGTTTCATACCCGGCCACCAATAATCTTTCTTCATATCATGATACATCTTTGTAGCACCGGGATGAATGGAGTACCGAGTCTTATGGGCTTCGTCCATTATCTTTCCTCGTAGATCCCCGTATCGAGGAATCCACATCCGCCCAATTCGGGTCTTAACACCAAGAGTGTTCTCTCCCAATTCCGTAACTAGACCTCTCATCCTTTCGGAGTTAAGACGATCTTCTTTCAAAGCCTCGTCTTGAAACTCCTTAACCTGTGTCATCACGTTAGAGGTCATAATCAGCTGATAAGCCTTCACCCGAATCGGCTCAGGCCTTTCCTTTCGGCTAAGGGCATCAGCCACCACATTGGCCTTGCCCGGGTGGTAATGGATCTCACAATCATAATCTTTTATCAGCTCTAACCACCGCCTCTGCCTCATGTTTAGATCCTTCTGCTCAAAGAAGTACTTCAAGCTCTTGTGGTCCGTGAAGATGGTGCACTTCATCCCGTAAAGATAGTGCCGCCAAATCTTCAACGCGAAAACCACCGCAGCTAGTTCTAGATCGTGCGTGGGATAGTTGATTTCGTGGGTCTTCAGTTGTCGAGATGCATAGGGTATTACCTTTCCCCGTTGCATCAATACACAACCTAGCCCAGAATAGGAGGCATCCGAATAGACCACTAAGTCTTGATTTCCCTCGGGCAATGTCAAGACAGGAGCTTGTGTCAGTCTTGTCTTCAACTCCTCAAAGGCATCCTCCTGTTCCCGACCCCACACGAACTTTACGTCCTTGCGAGTCAATTTTGTCAAAGGTGAGGCTATCTTTGAAAAGTCTTGAATAAATCTTCTATAGTAGCCCGCCAATCCCAAGAAGCTGGGAATCTCGGATGGCGTCTTTGGTGACTTCCATTGCATCACGGCCTCAACCTTTGCTGGGTCCACCATTATTCCCTGAGCATTTACCACGCGACCCAGAAATTGCACCTCGCGTAGCCAGAACACATACTTGGAGAACTTAGCATACAGTTTCTCCCTTCTCAGAGTTTCTAACACTTCGACCGGCATGCTCTTCTTCGCTCCTCGAATAAATCAGGATATCGTCGATGAACACAATCACTGACTTATCTAACATTGGCCGACACACTCGGTTCATCAAATCCATAAAAGCAGCCGGCGCATTGGTCAAACCAAAAGACATAACGAGAAACTCGTAATGACCATAGCGCGTATGAAAGGCTGTTTTAGGGATATCCTGTTCCTTCACTTTTAGTTGATGATAGCCCGATCGAAGATCTATCCGTGCAAACCAACTGGCGCCTTGAAGCTGATCGAACAGATCATCGATTCTCGGCAAGGGGTATCTGTTCTTCACCGTCAGCTTATTCAGCTCGCGGTAGTCGATGCACATCCTCATACTACATCCTTCTTCTTTACGAACAGAACCGGAGCACCCCACGTTGAGATACTCGGCCTAATGAACCCCTTATCTAGCAGTTCTTGCAACTGCTCCATCAACTCTTTCATCTCCGTCGGAGCCAAGCGATACGGTGCCTTAGCGACAAGTTGAGCACCCGGTATCAGGTCGATCTGGAATTCGATCTCTCGGTCAAGTGGCAATCCCGACAAGTCTTCCGGGAATACGTCTGGAAATTCACACACAACTGGTACATCGGATAGTTGTGGTCTTGGCGTCTCTACATTCTTTACATAACATAAATAGGCGCTACATCCACGCCTCATACACTTTCCCGCCACCGCCATCGAGATCACCTTCGGAATCGTCATAACTCGATCGCCATATATTGTCACTGGACTTCCGTTAGCCGCCGTCAGCCTAATCATCTTCTTTCGGCACACGATATTCGGTTCGTAGGTTGCTAACCAATCCATCCCTAATACTACATCAAATCCTCCTAGGGGCATTACATGTAACTTGGCAGCAAACCTATGACCTTCTAATTCTACGACACAGTCCTCTATCACATCCGTAACCCTAGTGGATTTACCAATAGTAGTTTCTACGTCAAAGGACTCATCAAGGCATTTACTCCTAACAGGCAGTTTAGCACAGAAGGTAGTAGAAATAAAACTCCTACTGGCACCCGAATCAAATAACACAGAGGCTAAAATTTGGTTTATCAGGAACGTACCGGACACAACGTCAGGGTCCGTCCTAGCCTCTTCTTGCGTCATCTTGAACGCCCTGGCCTTTGCCCTTGGTGCTTCTCCTCCCGTCTTCTTCTCCCCGGAGCCCTCAGCCCTTGGCTTCTTGCAATCTCTGCTCATATGACCACTTTCCCCACAGTTAAAACACTTGCCCATCCGACAATCCTTTGACATATGCCCTGCCTTCCCGCATCTGAAACAGATGTTGGATCCCCACTTGCACTCTCCCGAGTGCTCTCTCCCACATTGGCCATACTTCCTCAACCCTGCTCCTGACATGACCACACGGCGGTCATCCACCCTTGCCTTCTTGTTACTTGTCGAGGTATCACCTCGACCAAACCTCTTTCCCCGCCAACTTTTCTCGCCACCTCCCTTCCTACCACTCTCAACCTTCACCACCCTAGCCCTTTCATTGTATAGCCGCCCAGCCAAATCTACTGCCGACCTAAAAGTACTCGGCCGGGCAGTGATCAAGTGCGTGCGGATGTCGGCCGGCAGCCCCTGGACATACCGGTTGATCTTTCGAGACACTGGCGTCACCTGGTCCGGCACCATTCTTGCCATGTCATTAAACTTGGTGGTGTACTGTTGGTGGGTCATCGTCCCTGCTTCCAGCTGCAGAAACTCTCTCTCAACCTTGTCCATTTCTCGACGAGGACTGAACTCCTCGATCACCATCCTTTTCAGTTCGGACCACTTCATCTTTCCAATGGCCCTGCTACCCTCGGCCTGGACTATGTTCTCCCACCAGCATAAGGCCGACCCCGTAAAAGAATGGGTAGCAAACTTCACTTTCTTGTCCTCCCGCCAATCACTAATATCGAGGACAGCCTCCATTTCCCTCACCTATTGGTGAGCATCAGCAGCGGTGCCAGAGCCATCAAAAGTAGGGGGCTTGCACCTCATAAACGCCCCGTAGTTACAACCCCGTGTTGTCTCAGGCACTGACTCCTCCTCCTCTTCCTCTTCTTCATCATCAGAAAGAACCATTTCCGGCTCTTGTCGTTGCTGTCTCCCTGAGGATCGATTCCTCCCTCGCCTCTCATCTTCGCGTACGGCCTTTATCACTTCGGTCACCACAGACGGTTAGATCGTCTGCATGACCTGGTGCACCTCCTCAACCACTGCCTCTTTTACCGAGGCCCTCAAATCAACACTCTCATCCACTCCCTCCGAAGGAGTAGTATCAGGTTCTTCAGGAACCTTCTTCTCTAGTCTAGGTCTTCCTCTTGTGGCTCGTGGTTCCGCACCACTTCCGCCAC
This sequence comes from Flaveria linearis, assembly GCA_024085815.1. Lineage (NCBI taxonomy): Eukaryota > Viridiplantae > Streptophyta > Magnoliopsida > Asterales > Asteraceae > Flaveria > Flaveria linearis. Next base: position 59,730,318 of record CM044013.1, on the reverse strand, counting down.
CGCCTCCACCACGTGGGGCTTTAGATGATCTACCACCGACCATCTTCTATCACACACTGAAAGGTTCAAATACCAACACGGTCATTCAAGGAAATAGCTCAGTTTATGTCAAGTATAGTAAGTCCCTAATTACAGTGGCCAGTTGTGATTAGCCACCTACTTCACTCTTCGCACCCCGAGCATTACCCGTCCTGACTACATTAGTATCTAAGTCTAACAGTACACGTAAACACATAACATGCACACATAAGCCTGGTTAACTTTTAAGAAAATACCTGATGGCACGCAGCAACTCAGATGGCATTCTTCCCCTTTTTGTCCCATTTTCAGTTTAAGTTTAGGTTTATTGTGAAAATTTACCTGTTTTACTTAAACTTTTGCTCTGATACCAACTTGTAAGGCCACGCTCCCGGGCACCTCACAGCTGGTCATTCATCGCGCATAAAATATATATTTGCATAAACTTCATAAAATCAAAGTAAATTATCACAGTGGAATTTAAAAGAGATACATTCTCATTTCAACATAAAAGCTTTTACAATGCATTACATCGTTAACTGGGTTACAAAATACAAGCTTTCTTTACATTGCCTAACTTTACTATGATTGCTGCTGAAACTTATGAAACCGGGGATTTGTTAAATAATCCTGTTTATATGAATCCTCAACAATCATAGGGTCATAAACAGTGACCTCTATTATAAAAACATATAATTATTCATCATGAAGAAGATTCCTTAAGCAATTCCGTACATCGGAACCCTTAAGGAACTCTTGACACTCTCATGCAACATACTTTGTTGCATGTATTATGCACCCGCACATCCAGTGCGTGCAGCATTATCAAAAGGAGAATACCATCCCAAAAGAGCTGAGTAGCCGCCTCGTGCCATCCCCAGCAACGCTACCTGCCAACTGGAAACACATAAAAAGTCAGCGTTGCTGAGTGAGTTCTAGTTTTATAATAAACATATTATATTTCCATTAGAAACCATTCTTTCACATGATCATACATCATACGTACACAGAGATAATATTCATTATTATCTTCATCGTTCGTTATACACCATCATCTTTAACATCTCATATGGATCCTGTCAGGCTTTACCCACTTCATAGCACTCGGCTATGATTACTGTGGTCGAATGACAAGGATCCCGTTTCATTCTTACTTGCACATTGAATTCTGATGTACCAATACCATATGCTATACCCCGATCAGTCTTAGCTACTGGGCCGTGAATCAATAGAGCGTATGCCACAGTAGCCTTAGCTACTGGGCTGTGAATCTAAGCGTATGCCACAGTACTAGTAGGTAAGCGGTAGAGGTACCATGACCATGGCCAATCACAAAGAAGGACCAATCGACTTATTCAATGTTTGCAATACTTAATCCGTTCGTTCGTTAATGCATGTATTCATCATCTTATTACTCATTCATTCATTCATTAATACATGCATTCGTCATCGTGTTCCTCTTTCATTATCTTTCACTTTACGTACATAATACTTTGTTCGTTCATCGTCATAATACATGAGTCGTGAAAGATATACATACATCATCATAAGGAACACACACCCATCATACATACATCATCATACATAGCATCATACATACATAGCATACATCATCAGTCATCTACAGGCACTTACTTCCGTATCTTTCCCGAAAGCCGGGACTTAACTATGCATCATTTTGGGTACAACAACCCTAATTGTCCCTCCTAGACCTTGGGGACCCATGCTAGGACCTCATACAACACGCCCAAGTCCACTATCATACCTTAAACGTACATCACAACATTATACCCCAAATGGGCCATACATACATATTTCAATAAACAGGTTTATATGTGTTCCAGCCCCAAAATCATTTAAAACAAGGAAATGAGGGGTCCTAGAAACTCACCTGTACTTGATGAGTAGCTTCTCAATCAAGCTTTAAAAGATAGGGTTGCACTACACCACCTGCAGATAAGTTAACACTCAAAGGAGTTAATTTCTGCCTAGATTCGCTGATAGGTTCGCTGATAGATTCGCTGCTAGGTTCTCTGGCATCTTTGCTGCCAGTTTCGCCCAACTTTTGTTGAATGACAATGTCAGCTAATCTACTAGAGAATCTATAGGTTCTCTGCTAGGTTCTCTGCTAGGTTCACTGCTAGATTCGCTGGACGAATGCATAGGTTCGCTGGACGAGCTGAAAATTACGAACCAACCCATTTTTAACCCAAAACTTCGATCTTTTACACCCAAACCTTGGGTTATCATCCAGGAACCTAAATCTAAGCTTCTTACATGTTTTATTACCCTAAAACGTGCTTTTTGGGGTGATTTTTGCCACTTTTAAAACCCCAAAACCCAAATCCTGGTTTTTCACCAAATGGAGCAATTATACTACGTTTCTTACCTTGATTCTTGTTGTTTGGGAGTCCACAAACACCAGCCTTCGATTCTTGACCACCCGAGCCTCGATCCGACACTTTCTCTCTCTACACTTTCTCTCTCTAGAACCGAACGTTTGAGTGCAAATGAGAGTTACTCAGCTGATCCATCTATATATATGCCAGGCGTTCCCGCGACCCCAAACCCGTTAAACTCGTGACCCGAAGGGTTAACTCGGTCTAACACCCACAACCATTTTATATATATTAAATGGTTTTCGTCTGAGCCCATTATTATTATTTGACTCGCTTAGAAAATTTTCCAGTGTTACACTACTTAACAGTTAAGAGTGTACTTGATGTATTATGATTTTGATATTTTGTAAACATTGTTGTTCTTGATATTAAGTCTAATAGCACTCCCGTTGCTTCCGTTGTGTGCTAAAAGTGGGGTGTGACGTGATTTCAGGTAGCGGAAACTAAGTTCGTTGCTTTGCTCACACTATGATTCATGTATAAGTTTTATTTGGACCTAGTTAGACTTTGAATAAAATGAAAACTTATATGCTTGTTTGATTTATTTATTTTTAGAATTGGATGTAATCAACTATTTGGTTTTAATAAGTAATTTCCTTTAGTATTCTTTATGTTTGTGTTATGATTTAATTTATCGTGCCCTTGGTGTTTCCGCTTCAGGTGGGGGTGTGATAAGTGGAGATGGTAGTCACGAAGCCCAGGTACATCTTTTGACATATGGTGTAAACCTCCATCTCTTTTCCTTACCCTAGCATACCATCAATTTCGTTGAGATGATTGATGGAGATAGGTTTGCAAGGCTTTTGTATTTGCATGATGTTTAATCAAAAGTTGTGAATGATTTTCTTTAATAAACAGTTTATCATTAATGGGATGATTATCATTTGTGTTACCTTGGATGTTTATCGTTTATGTTTTGTTCTTGCATTTTTAAAAAAAGTACGTTTTCAAAGCTGTTTGCAGGTATAGTTCTTCAAGCTTGTGTATGTGCTTCAATTCTATGGTAGTGTTTGAAGAGTAATTCCATCTTAGGAATGATGTTCAAATGTAAATGGATTAAAACATCAGACATCTATTTCTTAATTGACTATGCTATTGTTTTTTAAGTCTCTTTCATTTATGTTGCTCATCGAGCTTCTTCTTATAGTTTAGTTTGTGTGGAATTGCAATCAAGGTGTTAAAAGCACCTTAAAATATTATTAGAGGTTGTTTGGTTGTTAAGGTTATGTATATAGCTGTATGTGGTTTATTGTAATGAGAATGAAATAGGGAGGTTTGATTTGTGTTATGTTTACATTATGATGAGTTAGTTTCGGGTACAAGTACCCTTTTGTTTAAGGCCGTTCGAGCTTTTCCTGGGAGTATTAGATAGGTGGGAGTATTAGATAGGTTTTAAAGGTAGGGGATATAATCACCTAGAAAGTATTAGCAAATCTTTTGTTTTTGAACTAAATGCTACTGCTTTTTATGTCTTTTTTATTAATAGTGCTTGTTAAGTTTCTTGCTAATTGGTTTCATTCATGAGATTTATCTTTAACTAAACTGTACTATAGTAACATTTTTATATTTCATGAGAAGTTACAAACACTATTGGTACGAGTTGTTTTAGTGTTGAGGGTAGGTATACGACCACAAGTGGTTTATTGTGGTATGAATCAAATACGAACTTTTGGTTTGGGTTATGTTTGAACTCCAATGAGTCAAGCGTCAAAGTTTAACGTTTGTCTAGATCTGTATGAACCCAACAATAAAATTTAAGTGTATTACTCGATTTTACCTTATGATAAATGCACATATGGTGTTTGACGATGGTATCTGACTGATTTTACATATGGTATTGAGTGTTTGGTGAATCTTTAATATGGCATACACGCATAATACAATCGCTTCAGTTTTATCTGTTGGATTATGTACGGTTCGGTTACGTCACGTTGCCAACTGAGCTATGACCCGTAAGAGTTACACCTTGGGCAACAAAAATTAAGTGGACTTAATATTTGTTGCCCAACATGTAACTCTTACGGGTCATAGCTCGGTTGGCAACGTGACGTAACCGAACCCGTACATAATCCAACAAGCTCCCACTTGGACGGCATTCGGTTAAATTCCATGTAGACAGTCAGCGGCGCTCTAGCTGCACATGGCTGCCCCCCAACAAGGTATGACACTTTAAAGTCATTAACCAAACATCTTCTTCTAGTATCATTTTACTATAACAAGATAATAAACTTATGGTAATCATAGTCATTTATCTTTTCTGTAAAAGACATCAATTGAGTCATTGAGATTAATTCTCATATAGGACTCAATTATTATAGTTCTCGATCTAGATTTAAAATAGTCCAATCAAACACACAGTCAGTTTGGGTGAGGCCTCACACTTCACCAGTTTGAATCAACGAGGGCGCCACGATGTCTAACTGCTACATATAATGTAAGAGTACAAAATCCCTTATTGACTACATACAACTCCCACTGAACTTCAGAATTATTCCCAACCAAAGCCTTTATGACTGGCAGTTACGCGACAGCGGTTGACAGTGATCAAAGAATAACCCTCGGTAAACGGAAGTTCTAGTATGCATCTCAGGTCATAGGATACAAAATGAGTATACCAATATCAAAGCATCTTATAATGAAGATGGTTTGTGGCGAGTTACATCCAACGTCATTCATAATGAGGTCTGTGAATTTAGAAGTCGACTCCTTGAGTCTAAATTCAGAATAGTCTTTATTCAGAATGTTCCCACAAGTCTGACCGACTATGGATAATTAGAATGCAATATCCATGGATTAAACGTATTAAAATTGAACACAGTTATAGGATTCATAATTGTATCTATATCAGTAGATAAAAATGAATTCAAAAGTATAACTGTTTAAAAGTTCATACATCCAAATACTAAATCAAAACATATCACTAGCTAATCTAAGCCCGATCGCATTTCTATGCAGATCATGCTTGTTCTGAGTCATGGGCTTAGTAAACGGGTCTGCTAGGTTTTGATCTGTGTCGATTTTTCTTATCACGATGTCTCCCTGTTTCACTATGTCCCGTATATAATGAAACTTCCTCTGAATGTGCTTGGCCCTGTGATGAGATCTGGGCTCTTTGGCTTGAGCAATAGCACCTGTGTTATCACAAAATATCTCGATTGGTTGCTGAATACTTAGAACCACATCGAGATCGGCTATGACTTCTTCATCCAAGCAGCTTCCTTTGCAGCATCAGATGCTGCAATGTATTCAGATTCAGTGGTAGAATCTGCCACCACACTTTGCTTGGAACTTTTCCAAGAGATGGCTCCACCATTGAGTGTGAATACAAAACCAGATTGTGAGCGAGAGTCGTCTTGGTCAGTTTGAAAACTAGCATCAGTGTAACATCTTACAGTGAGCTGTTCTTCAACTCCTCCAAATATTAAAAACATGTCTTTAGTCCTTCTCAAGTACTTCAGAATGTTCTTAACTACAGTCCAATGGGCAAGCCAGGGTTTTGCTGATAACGGCTAGTAATGCTCAAGGCATACGAGACGTCAGGTCTAGTGCACAGCATACCATACATGATGGAACCAATCGCTGAAGCATATGGAACCTTTTCCATTCGCTTAATATCAATGTCCGTTGAAGGAGATTGCGATTTGTTCAACACGGTACCTTTAGTCATTGGAACACCTCCTTTCTTGGAGTTTTCCATCTTAAAGCGCGTCATCATTTTGTCTATGTATGTACTTTGACTAAGCCCTAGAAGCGCTTAGATCTATCCCTATAGGTCTTTATTCCTAGAATGTAAGCAGCTTCTCCAAGATCTTTCATTGCGAAACAAGCTCCCAACCATTTTTTAACTTCGTTAAGCATTGAGATATTGTTTCCAATGATCAGTATATCATCCACATACAATATGAGGAATGATATAGTGCTCCCACTAGCCTTTCTGTAAACACAAGGCTCATCTTCACTTTTGACAAAACTGGATTCGACGATTCTCTGATCAAAATGAAGATTCCAGCTACGGGATGCCTGTTTATGTCCATAAATGGACTTATTCAGTTTGCACACCTTATTTGGATATTGTGGATCGACAAAACCATCAAGCTGAACCATATAGACATCCTCAGAGAGATGTCCATTTAGAAAAGCGGTTTTGACATCTATTTGCCATATCTTGTAATCATAGTACGCGGCTATGGCAAGAAATATCCTAATCGATTTGATCATAGCAACGGGTGAGAAAGTTTCATCATAGTCAACACCTTGAGTTTGAGTGAAACCTTTCGCAACTAGCCATGCTTTATAGGTGTGTACATTTCCATGCATGTCGGTTTTCTCTTGAAAAGCCACTTGCTCCCTACAACCCGTGAACCGGGAGGTAGCTCAACCAAGTCCTAGACTTGATTGTCTCGCATGGATTGCATCTCGACGTTCATGGCATCTAGCCATTTCGCAGATTCCGGATCTGAGATAGCAGATTTGTAGTTAGTAGGTTCATCACCAGAATCAGCTACTACCAAACCTCAGGACCCTCTAGATTCCAAAGATATCTGTCAGGTTCTTTGCGAGTTCTGCTACTTCTGCGAACGCTTGTGTTTATGTCTGAATCAGTAACAATTTCTTGTTGTTCAGACGCACCGACTACATCAGCGTTTGTTTGTGGTTCTCGAATTTCTTCAAGATCCACAATATTACTTCCAGTTCCTCGATCAAGAAACTCTTTCTCGAGGAAATGTGCCTTCCTTTTGATGGAAATCATATTTGCATCAGGATGGTAAAAGTAATACCCGCTTCTATTATAGTATCCAACGAAATAGCTTTTCCGCCTCGAGGATCTAGCTTGTCATTAGACTCGCTAGTGACATAAGCATCACATCCCCATACTCTAAGGTAAGACAAATTGGGTTTAGACCCATGCCATATCTCATATGGAGTTTTATCTACCTTCTTAGTCGGTGCCAGATTGACAAGGCGGGCGGCGGTCATAAGAGCATAACTCCAAAAGGAGTGAGGTAAGTTAGTTCTACACATCATCGATCGAACCATATTAAGTAGGGTTCGATTTCTCCTCTCACTAACGCCATTAAGTTGGGGTGTGCCGGGTGGAGTGAACTGTGAAACAATTCCACATTCCTTTAAATGATCAATGAACTCTTGGCTTAGGTATTCTCCACCTCGATCTGATCAAAGTACTTTGATAGTCTTATCAAGTTGGTTTTCTACTTCGTTCTGAAACTCTTTGAACTTTTCAAAGGTTTCATGTCTATGCTTCATAAGGTAGACATAGGCATATCGACTATAATCATCAATAAACATAACAAAGTATCTTTCGTGATTTCTAGACATGGTTCTGAAAGGACCACATACATCAGAATGTATAAGTGCTAACAGATCCTTAGCCCGTTCACCAACATGGGTGAAAGGATCTTTGTGAGTTTGCCAGCTAAGCAAGATTCGCATTCATCAAAAGATTCATGTCCTGTGGATTCAAGAATCCCTTCGGACTGAAGCCTTTTCACACGGGCCTTGCTTATGTGGCCAAGTCTACAATGCCATAGAAACGTATCGTTAATTCCAGATTGATACGTTTAGAAAGATTATATACATTATTGTTTGTTTGAATATTAATCTCATAAATACCACTTCGAGGTTTAGCCTCAAAATAAAAGATATCATTCAAGTAGGCAGAAATAACAGCATCATTTGAATCCTTGTTCAAACAATAAAGAAACTGAAATAATGTTTCAGGTTAAACCAGGAGCAAACAAACAATTATTTAAAGTAATTACAAGACCAGATGGAAAAGAAAGATGATATGTTCCAGTTGCTAGAACTGGTACTCTTTTCCCATCACCAACGATGAGCTCCATGTCGCCTTGTTTCAGTTTCTTCCACTTTTCAGGCTCCTGCAAGACATTAATGATGTGGTAACCACATCCACTATCAAATACCCATGTGTTGCTGGAAACAGTGAAAAGTTCAATAACATAAATCAGAATACCTGAAGAAGAGCCTTCACCATTGGCCTTCTTCACCTTCAGCTTGGCTAGATAGTCAGGACAGTTACGTCTCCAGTGTCCCATCTTATTGCATTCAAAACAGTGTCGCTCCTCAGGAGGGGGCGCTGCTTTGTTTTTAGCCAGCTATTTGTTGTTGGTGGCAGGCTTGGCAGCAACAACTTTACCTTTACCCTTATTGTTATAAGTTTTTTTCTTGGGGTTTGGTTTCCTAACACCAGTAGATCGGACCATCAACATTTGACTGGCTTTACCTGGTATGTTTTGCTCAGCAGTTTTGAGCATACCGTGTAGTTCAGCTACACTCTTAACCCACGCATTCATATTAAAGTCATTATGAACTGGTCGTAAGAACTAGGCAAGGAGTTCACAATGAAGTCTACTGCCATTTCATCTTGCATAGGATAACCAGTTTGGCCATTTGGTCGATGTACCCTTTCATTTTAAGCATATGGGCACTAACAGGCGAGCCTACTTGCATTTTGTAGGATATAAGCTGCTTCATGGTATCATAGCGCTCATGTCGGGCCTGTTTCTGAAACATGCCCTTAAGTTGCTCAATCATGTCAAATGCAGTCATGTCCTCCATGTTCTTCTGGAGATCAGGAGACATGGTGGCTAGCATAAGGCAGGCTACCTCATCGGCATCCTCCTTAAATTTTTCCCAAGTTTTATGGGCTGTGGCCGTATTATTTCAGGCTCGTTAGGAACAACGCTATCTATAACATAGAGCTTTTTCGCCATCTTGAGAACCAATCTCAGATTGCAGTGTAACATTTCGTATTCTCGTTAAATATAAGTTAACTTCGTTAAATTCTTGTAAGGACCATTCATGCCATTTATAAAATGTTGTGGGCTATTCTTGTTTCATTTCTTGTTTACTTAAGGTTCCAATCAATTAAATGGTAATATTAATTATAATAATAATGATAACATTAATACTAATAATAATAATAACAATAATAATAATAATAATAATAATAATAATAATGATAATAGTAATAAACTATAAATAAATAAAAAAAATAATAAAAAAAAAATAAAAAATAAAAAAATATAAAATAAAAATTTAATTAAAGTAATTAATAATCTTTGAAATGTTTAAAGAATTTATAATAATTAAGTTAGGGGGTGTTTTGTCATTTTTCTAAACCTTAAGAAGATTATTTGCATTAAATATTAAACATTGAAAACTATAGGGACTAAATGTGTAATTTTTCAAACTCAAACCAAATCCCCTTTTCCCTTCCCCGCATTTCCGGCGAGAGCCCGGCCAAACTCCGGCCGCGGCTCCGGCCACCCCAGAACCGCCTCAAAACTTAACCATTTTGCTCCAAATCGGTCCCATTACGCTCGTGAACCTGTTTCGAACTTGTATACATAAATTAATCGCATTTAAACGCCGGTTATTAAGCTCAATCGAGAGCATAACCGAAATCCTTAATCTCATAGCCGTTCGAGCATTTAACTCTAATAATAGCCTAATTAAACGGACCTAAACAATCATCTACCTAATAATAAACGTATTCTACTTCTAATTTCACCTGAAACAAACTCTAGTATCACCACTTGATCTCTATAAGCCGCGACCTGCAACCCTTTCGAAACCACGATCCGAGCACTTTAAACCTGAAATTGATAGATGTATTTCCATCATTGAATCCATTGGAAGCTTCCTGAAAAACTAGTTGGAGTATTACCCCCGATTGCTCATCGATTGGAACTGAGGCAATCGCGACCTGTTCTTGAACCTGTTCTTCATCGATTCAGTCACAAAACGGGTAATTAGATACATCATTTTGTTCGTATTTACAAGGGGAGTCAAAGCCCCATGTTTGTTTCCTTTAACACAATCGAATTGCCATTCAATTGTTGTTCAAACGATCTAGGGTTCTAAGGGAATGGGGGAAACTGATTAGTTTATGTTTAAAACAAATTAAAACCAAGATAAACCGCGGCTCAGAGCCTTGGTTCACTGGTTCCACACTTGACTGTCCACCTGGAGGTCCCGGGTTCGAACCCGGGCACCTCCATATTTTTTTAAAGGCTTTTCAGCCTTAAAATAATTATAAAAAGATTCTAGAAAAATATAAAAATGATGTTTGTAAACCTTAAACATTTTTTTAAAGACACCACATAATTTTCTGTAAATGTTTCAAGATTTAAATAATTAAATATCTTTTAATAAGATATTATAACAAAGGTTAATTTAGGTTATTTCTTATAAAATGGACTTTAATAATAGTATAAATTGATAAATTATTATTGATCCAAACGTTCGTTTCAAATAATATGGTTTAAATTGTAGTTATTTCTTTTAATTATAAAACTTTGTTCTATACATTTTCCAAGTTATTATAAACGTTCTTTTCACATCATGAATTAAAACATAAATATATATATGTGTATATATATAAATATATATATATATAATTTTCAAGAAATCATGAATAATTTTCAATTGTTAAAGGTAAGTATTTGACAAGCCCCAAAATCCACTTAAAACCCTAGTCCTCGTCGATTCGTTAAAATCATTACTTAAATCTCGTAAAAACATATATTTTAGGTGCATTGTGAAGGACTACGTTGAAACGACGCGCGTTATTATTTTCTTATTAATCATCCAATAAATATTTATTTGATCAAGTGAGTATTTCTATACCCCTTTTCTTATTTTCACACTTTGGGGTGAAACATATTACTTATTAATCATTACACTTGTAAACACGTTTGATTCTTGTAAACTTATGGCAATTTACTTGTGTGTTGTGATTAGTTGAATCTTGTAGCTATCATGTAATGTCGAATACATGTACAATCATTAACTATTGCTAGCCTGGCGACGTCTTAGATCTATGGGCCTGACAAGCCTGCTTGGTTGATCCAAGTACACTTAGCTAATCGTATATACTTATAACTTGGTTGATCCGAGTACACGTTTGAGACTTGTAAAACTTTGTCAAGGTTTGATTGTGCATTCTGTCTTACATCCCTAGTTACTTTATTTCTCTAATTTACAACATGAATTGCCATCTTTTATATACTTATGTATCAAAAACTATAGAATGCTCACCAACATCTTTATGTTGACCTTTTATTTTTAACATGTTTCAGGAAATACACAAGTTTGATTGATAGCTTGAAGTGCTTCCACATCTAGGAATGGACCTAGCTAAATAAACGAAATAAATTGGATTGTTGCATCTTGTGTTATGTTATTTACTTTTTGAGACTTATATTTGTAATGGTACAATTTACACTTATGAATAATATATATTTGGGTTATTAATAGCGTTATGTGGCTGTGAACGATCTTACCCTCACACCTCGACGATTCCGCCGTCAAGGTTGGGGTGTGACAGATTGGTATCAGAGCCCGTAACTATAGGGAATTAGGTTATTAGAAATGGTGACCTAGACTATAGCATATGCATGAACCTTATAGAATTATATTTCTATCTTTTAAAGTATATGGTTTGCATGCTACATAATGCTATGTTCCCTTATGTGCAATTTGATGCCTTAGCATAGGATTGCCTAAACATTTCTACATGTCTCCCAAAAACTTACATTTGACTCTTAGACTCTCCCCGAACATGAAACCTCTTAATCTTATTCTCGACGACACGTGGAATCGTATACTTATGCTTATGACTTGGATCTTTAGGCGTTATGTCTAATCTATATAAATCTCATCAAGGTTTTGATTTCATGAACCTAAGAAATATTGTGTGACACATAGACACCTGTATTCTGGATTTCCTGGCAAAAAGCCCTCGGGCTAAGGCAAGCGTATTCGTATAAATCTCATTGAGGGGCCCGTTACGCTACCTGGGGATTTCTGGGATGAGTGATAAACTATGGTCAACATACACAAATTTCTAAGGCAAATGGGTCAATTCACCTTGACGTGTCAACGTTTCCAAATGGTAATGCGTTACCTAATGGAATCATCCCGTGTACCTTACAACCCTTAGCTATTTTTGTCTAAACTACTATCCTTTGTTATCCTTACTCCCGTAACTAACACATTTTGTATATCCAGCATGTCTCGTCATCAAGGAAAGCGTGGAAGTTCCGACCGTAAGCTTGCAGCAATGATTGCCCGACAAATGGCTGCCGTACTCCCAACCATGGTTGCTGAGCTTAATAGCACCCTAATGGCTAATAGCAACAACAACACTAATGGGAACAATAGTGGTGCTCATATAGAGAATAACAACAATCAACAAGGGAACACCCGTACTTGCACTTTCAAACACTTCAACTCGTGCAAACCCACTAGTTTTAGTGGAAAAGAAGGAGCCACTAGACTCCTCGAGTGGTTTGAAAGTATGGAGAACACCTTTATCGTTAGCGAGTGCCCTAATGAGTTCAAAGTTCGCTATGCTGCAAGTGTCCTTCAACAACGGGCACTAACATGGTGGAATAGTGAAAAGAAAAACCGTGGAACTGAGGTTGCTTTGGCGTTGCCCTGGGAAGAATTTAAGGATATCATGATCCAAAAGTTTTGCCCGAGGAGCGAGTTGCAAAAGCTGGAGGAGGAGTTCTGGAACCTCAAACAGGATGGTGGGAATCATTTGGCTTATTCCACCCGACATCATGAATTGAGTATGCTTCTACCACACATGGTAGACACTGTGCCCCGTAACATTGAAAAATTCATCAAGGGGGTACCACCTCAAATTCAAGATGCCGTGGTGGGTAGTAGGCCCACAACTTTGGAGGAGGCAATTACTATCACAGCGCAGCTCACTGAGAATCATATTAGAGCTGGTACTATGTCAGCAAAGGGTTCAAAGTCTACTGCGAAGGCGATGCCCGAGGCAACAAAGGAGGTAAGGGCCGAGTCGTCTTCCCAAAGCAAGAAGCGTAAGTTCACACCAACACGTAACTACGCTGTGACCACTCCAAATGCTCCTCAAAAACAAATGGTGGTTGCAAATCAAGCCCCCATGGCTAAAGCTTATGTTGGTCCATACCCTATGTGTAACACGTGCAAGTACCATCACACGAGCAACACTCCATGCCGAGTCTGCTCGTTGTGTGGAAAGTATGGACACTTGGTGGCTACTTGTCTTCGAGCGCCAAACAACACTGCAATGCTTACCAACCGAACCTGCTATAACTGTGGCGAGTCTGGTCATATTCGTCCGCAATGTCCTCGCAATGCAGGAAATGTACCACCGGCTCGTGGAAGGGCCTTCAACATCAACGCTAACCAAGCACAAGCCAACAATGACGTGGTGAATGGTACGACGTTGAACTACTTTTAAATCGTTTATTGTCTTATAAATATTCCTATCTTGTGTTCATCATACCAATAATAGGTTATTACCAAACAGGTATGTATCTTGTAAATAGTCATTATGCATCCGTATTGTTTGATTCGGGTGCGGATAAGAGTTTCGTGTCGTTGGAATTCGAGCCTATACTTTCTAAACCGCGTGTTCATCTGGGAAGATCCTTCACGGTCGAAGTCGCCGATGGAAAATCTATTGTCATTGACGTCGTAATACGTGATTGCACCTTAAGCCTTAACGAACACGAGTTCTCCATCGACCTCATTCCTATGCAACTGGGAAGCTTCGATGTTATTATCGGCATGGATTGGTTGGCCAAACATCGTGCGGAAATTTTGTGTTTCGAGAAGTGCATCCGAATTCCCTTACCGACTGGTGATACCTTAAAGGTCCTTGGGGAGAAACCATCCCAAGGACTCAAACTTATGTCTTGTATCAAGGCCCGCAAGTGCTTAAGCAAAAACTACATGGCTTTCATGGCATATGTAGTTAATACAAAAGCCAAGGGTAAGGAATTGAAAGATATTCCTGTCGTGCGAGAATTTCCTGAGGTTTTTCCTGAGGATCTTAAAGGGCTACCTCCCGTGCGAGAAGTTGAGTTCAAGATTGACTTAATCCCTGGTGCAAACCCTGTGGCTAAATCGCCTTATCGTCTTGCACCGTCTGAGATGCAAGAACTAGCTAGCCAACTGCAAGAGTTGACCGATAAGGGTTTCATTCGCCCTAGTTCATCACCGTGGGGTGCACCTGTCCTTTTGTGAAGAAGAAGGATGGTTCATTTCGTATGTGCATCGACTACCGAGAACTCAACAAGCTTACTATCAAAAACCGATACCCTCTCCCTCGAATCGATGATCTCTTCGACCAACTTCAAGGAGCAACTCAATTCTCAAAGATCGATCTACGTTCCGGGTATCATCAACTACGTGTTCACGATCATGACATTTCAAAGACCGCTTTTCGTACTCGATATGGACACTACGAGTTCATGGTTATGCCTTTTGGCTTGACCAATGCACCTGCCGTGTTCATGGATCTCATGAATCGAGTATGTAAACCGTATTTGGATAAGTTTGTGATCGTGTTCATTGATGACATTCTTATTTATTCCAAGACGAAAATGGATCACGAGACGCACTTGCGACAAGTTCTTGGACTTTTGAAGAAGGAACAATTATACGCCAAGTTTTCCAAGTGTGAATTCTGGTTAGAAGAGGTTCAATTCTTAGGGCATGTGGTGAATAGCCAAGGAATTCATGTCGATCCTGCAAAAATTGAAGCCGTGAAAAATTGGTGTGTTCCCACAACCCCAACCGAAGTTCGTTCTTTTCTGGGCTTAGCGGGATATTACCGTAGGTTCATAGCAAATTTCTCGAAGATTGCTAAACCATTAACGGCGCTAACTCAAAAGAATCGACTCTTTGAATGGGGACCCGAACAAGAAGAGGCTTTCGAGACATTAAAACGCAAGTTGTGTAACGCTCCTATTCTCACGCTTCCCGATGGGAATGATGACTTTACCGTGTACTGTGATGCCTCTAATCAAGGCCTTGGTTGTGTTCTCATGCAACGAGGCAAAGTCATAGCATACGCATCGAGGCAATTGAAGGTTCATGAGGTGAACTACACTACCCATGATCTTGAACTTGGTGCTGTAGTTTTTGCTCTGAAGATTTGGCGACACTACCTTTATGGAACGCAATGCATAGTCTACACCGATCATAAGAGTCTCCAACACGTGTTCAACCAAAAGGATCTCAACATGAGACAAAGACGTTGGATCGAGTTGATTAGCGACTACGACTGTGACATTCGCTATCATCCTGGAAAGGCGAATGTTGTAGCCGACGCACTGAGTCGCAAGGTCCACAACAAGACTGTCTCGCCTCAAGAAATCCGCGATCGAAGGCAATGGTTTGACACGTTAAGGGAATTTGATACCGAGATTCATGTGGATGTTAACGAGGCTACTGTCATGCTCCAAAATATCAGGATTGATAGTGATCTCGAGTTATGCATTCGCAAGGCTCAACAAGTGGCATTAACTGGCGAAGAAAAGGATGAAGATTTGGTGTCCAACATTCGGTCACAACTGGAGACAAAACCGAATGGCTTGTGGTACTTTTTGAATCGACTTTGGATCCCTAATCGTGATAATCTTCGCCACTTCATCATGAACGAAGCTCATCAAACCCGATATTCTATTCATCCTGGCTCCGATAAGATGTATATGGACTTGCGTAGTCAATATTGGTGGCCTGGAATGAAGAAAGATATTGCGTCTTATGTTTCCAAGTGTCTAACATGTGCAAGAGTCAAAGCCGAGCATCAACGACCAAGTGGTTTACTTGAACAACCCGAAATCCCTATGTGGAAATGGGAACATATATCCATGGATTTCATAACCAAGTTACCTCGTACTCCTCGTGGCCATGATAGTATATGGGTGATTGTTGACCGTTTGACCAAAACAGCACACTTCATACCAATACGAGACACTTACAAAGTTTCAAGACTTGCCCGCATCTACATTGACAAAATTGTGAGTCGTCATGGCGTACCGTTGCATATCATATCCGACCGAGATGCTCGTTTCACTTCGCACTTTTGGTCGTCTATGCAAGAACTCTTGGGTACTCAATTGGATCTAAGTACGGCTTACCATCCTCAAACTGATGGGCAAACCGAACGAACAATCCAAACCCTCGAGGATTTGCTACGACTATGTGTCCTTGACTTTGGTGGCGATTGGGATACGCATTTACCGCTCGCGGAATTTTCGTATAACAATAGTTATCACTCGAGTATCAAGATGGCACCATTCGAGGCCTTGTATGGTCGTAAATGTCGTTCACCGATCTGTTGGACTGACATTGGGGAAAATCTCATCACTGGTCCTGAACTTATTCAAGAAACGACCGACAAAGTTTCTAAAATTCGAAATAACCTTGAGGTGGCGAGGAGTCGCCAAAAGAGTTATGCCGATAAAAGACGCAAACCATTGGAGTTTCAAGTCGACGACATGGTTCTTCTTAAGGTCTCTCCATGGAAGGGTGTTGTACGTTTTGGGAAGAAGGGTAAGTTAGCCCCACGCTTTGTAGGACCTTTCAAGATTCTGAAAAGAATTGGGAAAGTGGCTTACAAACTGGAACTACCTCCTGAACTTAGCGGGGTTCATCCTGTCTTCCATGTCTCAAACCTGAGGAAATGTCTGGCTGATGAAAATTTACATGTTCCTCTTGAAGAAATCCAAATAGATGAATCATTGCATTTCGTTGAGAAACCGGTTGAGATCATGGACCGCATCATGAAGAAGACTAGAACTACAACTACCCCAATTGTTAAGGTTCGTTGGGAGAATAAGCGTGGAGCTGAGTTTACTTGGGAACGTGAGGAGCACATGAGAAATAAATACCCGTTCTTATTTGTATAGTTTCATTTCTTCTAATTTCGGGACGAAATTCTTTTAAGTTGGGGAGACTGTAACATTTCGTATTCTCGTTAAATATAAGTTAACTTCGTTAAATTCTTGTAAGGACCATTCATGCCATTTATAAAATGTTGTGGGCTATTCTTGTTTCATTTCTTGTTTACTTAAGGTTCCAATCAATTAAATGGTAATATTAATTATAATAATAATGATAACATTAATACTAATAATAATAATAATAATAATAATAATAATAATAATAATAATAATAATAATAATAATGATAATAGTAATAAACTATAAATAAATAAAAAAAATAATAAATAAAAAAAAAAATAATAAAAAATAAAAATTTAATTAAAGTAATTAATAATCTTTGAAATGTTTAAAGAATTTATAATAATTAAGTTAGGGGGTGTTTTGTCATTTTTCTAAACCTTAAAGAAGATTATTTGCATTAATATTAAACATTGAAAACTATAGGGACTAAATGTGTAATTTTCAAACTCAAACCAAATCCCCTTTTCCCTTCCCCGCATTTCCGGCGAGAGCCCGGCCAAACTCCGGCCGCGGCTCCGGCCACCCCAGAACCGCCTCAAAACTTAACCATTTTGCTCCAAATCGGTCCCATTACGCTCGTGAACCTGTTTCGAACTTGTATACATAAATTAATCGCATTTAAACGCCGGTTATTAAGCTCAATCGAGAGCATAACCGAAATCCTTAAATCTCATAGCCGTTCGAGCATTTAACTCTAATAATAGCCTAATTAAACGGACCTAAACAATCATCTACCTAATAATAAACGTATTCTACTTCTAATTTCACCTGAAACAAACTCTAGTATCACCACTTGATTCTCTATAAGCCGCGACCTGCAACCCTTTCGAAACCACGATCCGAGCACTTTAAACCTGAAATTGATAGATGTATTTCCATCATTGAATCCATTGGAAGCTTCCTGAAAAACTAGTTGGAGTATTACCCCCGATTGCTCATCGATTGGAACTGAGGCAATCGCGACCTGTTCTTGAACCTATTCTTCATCGATTCAGTCACAAAACGGGTAATTAGATACATCATTTTGTTCGTATTTACAAGGGGAGTCAAAGCCCCATGTTTGTTTCCTTTAACACAATCGAATTGCCATTCAATTTGTTGTTCAAACGATCTAGGGTTCTAAGGGAATGGGGGAAACTGATTAGTTTATGTTTAAAACAAATTAAAACCAAGATAAACCGCGGCTCAGAGCCTTGGTTCACTGGTTCCACACTTGACTGTCCACCTGGAGGTCCCGGGTTCGAACCCGGGCACCTCCATATATTTTTTTTAAAGGCTTTTCAGCCTTAAAATAATTATAAAAAGATTCTAGAAAAATATAAAAATGATGTTTGTAAACCTTAAACATTTTTTAAAGACACCACATAATTTTCTGTAAATGTTTCAAGATTTAAATAATTAAATATCTTTTAATAAGATATTATAACAAAGGTTAATTTAGGTTATTTCTTATAAAATGGACTTTAAATAATAGTATAAATTGATAAATTATTATTGATCCAACGTTCGTTTCAAATAATATGGTTTAAATTGTAGTTATTTCTTTTAATTATAAAACTTTGTTCTATACATTTTCCAAGTTATTATAAACGTTCTTTTCACATCATGAATTAAAACATAAATATATATATATATGTATATATATATAAATATATATATATATAATTTTCAAGAAATCATGAATAATTTCAATTGTTAAAGGTAAGTATTTGACAAGCCCCAAAATCCACTTAAAACCCTAGTCCTCGTCGATTCGTTAAAATCATTACTTAAATCTCGTAAAAACATATATTTTAGGTGCATTGTGAAGGACTACGTTGAAACGACGCGCGTTATTATTTTCTTATTAATCATCCAATAAATATTTATTTGATCAAGTGAGTATTTCTATACCCCTTTTCTTATTTTCACACTTTGGGGTGAAACATGTTACTTATTAATCATTACACTTGTAAACACGTTTGATTCTTGTAAACTTATGGCAATTTACTTGTGTGTTGTGATTAGTTGAATCTTGTAGCTATCATGTAATGTCGAATACATGTACAATCATTAACTATTGCTAGCCTGGCGACGTCTTAGATCTATGGGCCTGACAAGCCTGCTTGGTTGATCCAAGTACACTTAGCTAATCGTATATACTTATAACTTGGTTGATCCGAGTACACGTTTGAGACTTGTAAAACTTTGTCAAGGTTTGATTGTGCATTCTGTCTTACATCCCTAGTTACTTTATTTCTCTAATTTACAGCATGAATTGCCATCTTTTATATACTTATGTATCAAAAACTATAGAATGCTCACCAACATCTTTATGTTGACCTTTTATTTTTAACATGTTTCAGGAAATACACAAGTTTGATTGATAGCTTGAAGTGCTTCCACATCTAGGAATGGACCTAGCTAAATAAACGAAATAAATTGGATTGTTGCATCTTGTGTTATGTTATTTACTTTTTGAGACTTATATTTGTAATGGTACAATTTACACTTATGAATAATATATATTTGGGTTATTAATAGCGTTATGTGGCTGTGAACGATCTTATCCCTCACACCTCGACGATTCCGCCGTCAAGGTTGGGGTGTGACATGCAGTGCCATGTGAGAAAGTTGGTGTTATCAAGTTTCTCTTTCTCAAGAATAGACTTGAGAATGAAGGAGTTGTTGGTTTCTGAAGACATCTATAAGCAAAATAAATTAATTAGTATTTTCGATGTATTGTTTCCTTATTTTAATTAATGACCCATTTACAGTAATTTTAAATAAGGAATGAGAATCTGGCTTGGTCAGTCACTAAAGGCAGCTGGGGCACACAACATTTGTAAGTGATTAGGCAGACTGACAATGTTTATCAATTGTGAAAATTGCACAACTCTCGTGTATGAGGCCACAACGACAACATTTGTCAATGCATTGATACGTTTAGCCTCATCTATGCCCACTTTTCTCTCTAGACAGCTGTGGCACGTAACAAGAGAGAAAAGTAATAGTCATCCTAAAACAGTTACTTGTGAAAGGGCCGGATGTGTCAACAAAACCCTTGCACCTTGGAAGAATAAACTACACATCAAGTGCGGTGCTGTGGCTCCAAACACTGATGTTTCGCTTAATGTTCCAAGTGTTCCTTATAGTAGGGTGGCATAGACTATTGATTTTTATCTATGGGATCCAATTTTAGTGTTTACCGAATAGGGTCAAACACAACGTATAATTAAGTTATATGCGCGTCGTAAAAGTTAGTTTTACAATATATAGTTCGTGATAATAAATGACGAACCCTTTCAGCTCTCGGGACACCAGATTTTAATACCCTATTAAAACTAGGTTCATCGCGAGATAGACAACCGATTTTTAAGTTGATAATTTTAAATTATTAAGATTTAAATTTTAAAATTTAAACTAATTTTAAATTTGAAAACTTATCTAGTTATCCTTTTAAATGGATAATTAATTTTAATTTAAAAATTATCAAGTTTTAAGTTTTGAAATTCAAACTAATTTTGAATTTGAAAACTTATCCGATTATCCCATTTAAAACAAACAATTTGTTTTAATAATTTAACAAGTTGTAAAAATAAGTTTAAAACTTGTTATTTATTTTGATTGTAAAAAAACTTTTTTTTAATTAGTTTGATATTAGGTTGGGTGATATAAAATAAAGCAACCATAATAGCAAATAATATGTAAATCTAATGGCTATGATTGTTTGATCTCGCTAGAGCCAAATAGCGAGATCAAGCTAGGTCATGGGTGAAAACACAAAACAACCACAAGGATGGACCTAAGTGCATCTAGTTGTCTTGATGGGCTCCCACTGACTCCTTGATTCGTCTTGTCTCCAGTTTTGACTTCGGGTCTTCAATATTACAATATTTACAAAAGAAATACAAAATAAAAGAAAACTCTAATCTATTACAACTTTGAGCTATCAAATGGGCCAAAAACCATAAAACCAAAAACTTTAACAATAACAAATCACATCACAACCATTCAACCACAGGGTCTAGCCAGATTTACATATTAAAACACAATCAAAATAATACGGGCAATCTTTTGGTTAATAAATATTTAACCAAAATAAACAAGTTGCCCAAAATAATATAAATCAGAAACTTCAAATAATTTTAAAGTTTGTGATTTATAACCAGTTAACAGACCGGATCTGATTTGCATGTTGTAAGCCTGGCTCTGATAATTTATAATTGTTATAAATTATTTAGTATTAATATTTATTTATTAAAGAAAAATAAAAAAAACTGAAGATTCCTTTTAGTAGGTCATGTGCACTATTCTCTGCATTATTGGGAGAAAGATAAGGCATGGTGGGTTTGGTAAACTGGCCAACAAGGAAAGCACATAAACAATTGCTTTATCAATGAGAGAAAGTGCAACTGGCACATGGATTCTTCCTTTTCCACAGTCGTGAAGAGCAAACGCAAGAGATCATCTTCTTTTCCATCTCTCTTTGTATCTCTCAAACACAAAGAAGAAATAAGATGGATAGTTGAATTTTTCTTTCCTATCACAAATAACCGATATATTTGATTGCAACCGTGGATCACGCCTCTTAGAGCCGCAACCACTGTGTTCCAATTTAGTGTTCGTTGATTCTAGCGTTCATTCGTTGTCCCTCGGTGTCTCAAACGGTTAATTATTAACCACAAAGGTATATTATATCTCATCAGTAGGTTATTCATATTCTGTATTTGCATTGTTTGTAACCCAGATCTTGTCGGGTTCATTCTGGTATTTTATTATTATTCCGCTGCGTTAACTGTTATTAAACTGATTAATAATTATCAAACTGTTTTTGATAAATAAACCTAACGAAGATACCACTGAACCCAACATTATCAACTCCAAAGAATTTGTAGGTTAGATTGTCAAGTTTAATCTTATATGCTGGACTACTCCTCGAATCATGTTTGTTTGTAATTTGTTATCTACTCTCTTCTGATAGAATTACTTCATGCTTCTAATCCGCATGTAAATAATTGTCATAAGGTGTCCTCCCGTGTTCTATATAGATTTAAAGTTAGTGTAATCGGTAGCAATTTTAGAGCAAAAAATATCAGTTGAGTGTTTAGTGAAATGTGAATTGCAGATATGAAAGAATTCAGAAAGTTAACTCGAGACTGTGTTTTTCTTTAATTATATTAGACTAATTTTTTAATTAGTGTGATGGTGAATAGCGATTTCGTTTTTGATGATATATGCAGGTGAATAACAATGCATCTATAGCAACTCAAGAAAGCAACCCGCTCTTCTAATAAAAGAAAACCAAATGAGAAGATAGATACATGTGGATAAAAACAAAACAAGGAGTATGTTACTGGAATACATCAACTAATTTGATTTAAAGAACAAACCTTCCTAAACGTGTAATATGATTTGTGCTAGTGTTAGTATTTGTTGTTAGTATATGAGGTCAAGTTTGTTTCTTCTTCTACATTTGTTAAAAGTTGTATGAAAATCACATAATTATGCATAAACTTCCACCCACTACTAGAAAACTGTTAATAGATGACACGTAAAAGATGACGTGCGAAAAACACTGATGCGCATTTACACGTATCTTAAATATATGTCGGATTTTAAAATATTTTTAGAAAAGATGACACGCATTTTTGCGTGTCATCTTTGTTTGTCATTTTTAAAATTTTTTGTAACCTCCTTCCCCCATTTTCAATATAAGACCACGCGCCTTCTCCTCCTCCCCTCAAATCCCCTAAATCGATCCCTTACAACCGGACACCCTCAAACCCACCAAATCCCCCAAATTGACCGACTCCCCACCACCACTGCAGCTCGCACCGGCCCTCCTCCTTACAACCTCCACTGATCGACCAACCGACCTCCCACCACCACTGCTCAATCGACCCGCCAACCACGACCTCCGCGCAGCCGACGCCCACCACCATGACCACTGCTCAATTGACCGCCAACAACCACCACTATTGCAGGCCAACACCACCGCCCGGTCGACCACATTACAGAGTCGACCACCACTGCAATCCACTCCGGCCACCCACCGACGCAGCCCATCGCAGGTACTACTAGTATATTACTTAAAAAATAAGTCACTAGGTTATATAATGAAATAATGGAGTTTGGAAGCTGGCAAATGTATGTGAACTAAAATTAATGAGGAATTTTGAAATTACCTTTCATAATTTAGAAAAGGAGTAATTGAATTTATTTGATCATGTGCATGTTAATGTGATAATTGTTTGAAAAGATATATGTTACCTGAAATGTTCTGAATTGCTTGGTATCCTTGTATCTTTTTTTTGATAATCAGTTGTTCGCTACCATAACCCTAGGTTGTTTTTTCCTTCACGTTCATTTTTCATGTAGCTTCTTGTTATATAAAACACTATCATGGGATATGAGGTTTGCAAGGACTACAAATCATTTTTTCAATCTGTGATCTTTTGTAGGTTGGTGGAGTTACTCTGAAGAAGGGTGGAACAGAGCATTTGGGACTCCTTGTTTTCAACTCAGTTGCAGATGCAAAAGCTGAAACCAAGGCTAATGCATTTGGGGCTAGAAAACCTCTTTTGTGTGTGTATTTACTTGTGCTATCACTGTAAAATATTGTTTACTCTTTCTCCCTTTTAAACTATATGCATATAGGTCAGGGTAAAAGCTGCTCTTCTTCAGCAGTCAAAGACTATATGCCAATCCACTTGTGTAGGCATTGGTGGGGATTGCCAATCCACTTGTGTAGGCATTGGTGGGGATCCTTTCAACGGGACCAACTTTGTTGACTGCATGAAAAAATTCATTGCTAATCCCTAGACAGAAGGTAACTGTTAGTTAAAAATGAATTGGCATTTGGTTTGTTTTCTAATTTGGGTCATTGCTTGCAGTTCTATTTAGATAAATGTATTTTAATGTGGGATTATCTTTTCTGCTTGCAGCATGAATATCCTGAGATACTTTTACTTAGCTTTTTAAGTTGTCTGATAACTGTTAATGAGTTTTTTTAAAAAGTATCCTTTAATGAGTGTTGTAGGCTTTAACCTATTAAGGTCTTTGGTTATTGTTTAGTTGCTAATAGGGGCTCTCAACATTTGGAGTATGTCCACATCCATTAATTGCTGCAGTATACTGTAACACAGCTCTTACATTGGAATATTGCTACTAACGAGAATATAGAGGAGGAAAGCTACAATTATGGTTGTAATTGAATTAGGAATAAAATTATACCTGAATTTAGAATTGGTTTTGATAAACTTTAGCTTCATCAGTGTTTAGTTATTGCTATTCTATACTAAAGGTCCAATGTTGTCGCTAAATTTTTATCAGAAAATGGTGAATAAGTTTTGTCATTTCTTCATTCTATATTGGTCCCTTTAACCTCAAAAATAAATAGAGGAAACTGTATATCTTTATGGAGAAGGAGGGGATTATACTTTTCTTTTTTCTTTTTTTTTATAAATAAGACGTACAAGGGAACTTCATTTGTCTTTGAAAGTGAGTTATATCTTGTAGGATCGATATGGGTTCACAACACTTAGTATATCTCTCAAACTTACCAGATATTACTCAAAGATGAATTGCAGAATCAAGAACTCAGTTGATAATAATAATAAGTAAGAACAAGAGAAGTTTTCAAGATACTTACATATATTATCTCTCAACTAAGTATTACAAGACTCATGCAGAAGCATGGATACTAAGTTACAATGAACGACTATATATACTACTATCTACAGCTTGTTATACGTAAATAACATGCTGGGACTTACTACTATACAAATACTACATTGTAAGAGGTAAGGTATCGTAGATAAAGTATATCTAAGATTTGGTAGTCATGATAGGTCCATGACTTACCATTTGGTCAACCACTAAAGGTGGCAACTGCACCTACTAAGGAATGGTGAACAGTGGACAAAGGTAAGGTCAAACACACAAGCGTGGAAAGCATCTTTGTAGAAGATCAGAGTAGGCACCAAGTGTCAGTCGGACCATGCTTTGTTCAGTGGTTCATACTGTGCTTCTTTCAAAGGTAAAACAACTTCGAAAGAGTAAGTTCTTCCGAAGCATTTTATACTTCGGAAGACACAGCTTTAGTCTTCGGAAGACTTTGTCTTCATTCTTGTCACACCCCAACCCTGACAGCGGAAACGTCGAGATGTGAGGGTTACGATTGTTCACAGCCACATAATGCTATTATTAATTCCAAATATATTAGTCAAGATTTAATTGTAATAATACAAGTAAAAGGCTCAAACAAAGATACATCATGAATACAAGGTTGAAAGTAACAAGATCATAGTTTATTCCTCTAAGTCCAGTCCTAAGTGAGATAAGCTTTAAAGAGTAGAACGCATACTTGGGTTATTCCTGAAACATGTTAAAAATAAAATGTCAACATAAAAATGTTGGTGAGCTTTCCATAGTTTCCATACATAGATTATATAAAAGATGGCATTTCAAGTCATAAGTTAGTGAATAAAGTGATTAGAGATGTTATGAACAATGCAACAATCAAACCTCGACAAAGTTTTACAAGTCTCAAACGTTAAAAGTATATACGATCAGCTAAGTGTACTTGGATCAACCAAGCAGGCTTGTCTGGCCCATAGATCTATGACTTCCTGGGCTATCAATAGTTAATGATTGTACATATAATGCCATAACATGGTAACCACAAAAGTTCAATTAACCACAACTTTACATGATGAATTGCCATAAAGTTTACAAGTCTCAAATAAGTTTACAAGTGCAATAATATAGTTAACATGTTTCACCCCAAAGTGTAAAAATAGGAAAAAGGGGTATAGAAATACTCACATGGAAAATAAGTATGTAATGAAGATTAATAAGAATAATAAACGTTGTTCCAAGATGAATCATCACAAAGCCCTAAATATATATATGTACATTCACAATGTTAAAGTTTTAATGATACGGTTAACATTCTAACAAGAACTAGGGTTTCTATAGGATTGTGGGGTTTTTGACAAGTAATTAACTTTATATGATGGAATCGTTTATATTTTGATTAAATGAAAAGAATTATAATATTCATGTTTTTAATATATAAAAGTAATTAAGCATAATAATTGACAAGGTTTAAATGTGCAATGTAAATAAATCTTTGTAATATCTTGAAATAAACAGTATTTAACAATGATTAAAATGACGTATTGACCAATAACAATTTGTTAACCTAAACTATTAGTTAAAGTACATTTTATAAGAAATAACCTAAAATAACGCTTGTAAATAATTTATGAAATTATAAATCTTTATAATTTCCACAATTATCATGATTAATCCATAATTAAAGATAATATAGTGTCCAATAATAAATTAATGATTTAAATTTTTATTTAGAGTCCATTTTTATAAAAATAATTATTTATAACATTTGTAAATAATATTTTATAAAATTATTAAGGTGTTTAAATAAATAAATTTACAGAAAATGGTTAGGTAACTTTTAAAATAAGGAAAATTTATAAAACTTGTTTTTTATAATTTTTAGAATTTTTTACATATTTTTTAAAGGCTGAAAATCCATAAAAAAATAATGAGGGAGCCCGGGTTCGAACCCGGGACCTCTTAGTTTACAAGTGTGCACGGAACCAGTGAACCAGGCTTACAGCCGCGGTTGATTTGGGTTTCAAATTATTAAATGCACATATTCAATCAAATACCCAATCCCTTATGAACCCTAATTCGACAATGCCCAAATTGAACAACAATTCGAGATTGTTAACCAAATTAAGCATAGGGCTTTTGATTAGTAGATGAAATCGAGTGTAAACATGTATTCAATTACCTAATACGATGTCGAAACGATTGAAAACAAGAACAACAAAAGTCACGACTATCGTGAGGTCGGTTCGATACCCAAACGTTGTTGTTAATCAAATCAACTTTGGAGCTTGATTCTAAAGTCAATTATAAGCAATGGCCCTTTGTCAATTTTAGCCTAGGATGACCGGGAGGTGAAGTTTGACTAAGTTGCAGGTTGATGATGAAGATGATGATCGATGGTCGTGTGAGTTTGTGTTTCGAGTGAAATTGGAGTTAGGAATGGGTTATAGATAGTTAGACGATTGTTTATGCTGATTTAATTGAATTATTATTACTGTTTAATGCCTGGTCGTTGTGTGATTATAAGCCGACGGTTACTCAAGCTTGAATGCTCCTGTAACCGGTGTTAGATCTTCAATGCAGCCCCCAATCGGTTCGAACCTCACGGTCGAGGGTAATGGTGGTTCGATTGCCCTTAAAATCGGGCTATTTTTGGTGGTGAATGGGTCGCCGGAGCTTCGACCGGCGGTGGCCGGGGATTTTGCCGGGAAACCGGGGAGAGAGAGTGGGTTAAGGGGTTGGTTTTAAAAATTACAACTATGGTCCCTGTGGTTTTGTTATTCATCACTTTATGTTGAAAAACCTTATTTTAAAGTTTCAAAGTTAAGAAAACAACCCCTTTGACTTAAATAAACTTTTATAAATCATCATCATCATCATTATTATTATTATTATTATTATTGTTGTTGTTGTTGTTGTTGTTGTTGTTGTTGTTGTTGTTGTTGTTGTTGTTGTTGTTGTTGTTGTTGTTGTCGTCGTTGTTGTTGTTACTTTATTATTATTATGATTATGATCATTATTATTATTAAAATGCACACCTAAACTAAAAAGAGTTAAAGACCACAAATAAATAAGCATAATTAACCCATAAGCTTCATGAATGGCATAAAAGGTCCTTACAAGACATTAACGAAGCTAACTTTTAATTAACCAAAAATTCAAGATGTTACAATTCTTCTAAGTGTCATATTCGGAAGGAGAACTTCTTAGTCTCGAAAGACTGAGTTCATCCTTCAGAAGTTCTTCGGAAGATTATCTCAGAAGCTTTGAAAGTTGCAGCATTGGCTTCGGAAGACATTCCTTAGTTGTGCAGATTTCTTCTAAGTGTTGTTTTGGTTGCACCAGCCTTAATAGATCTAACAAACTCCCCCTAGGTTGATGCTACCAAAACTACACTCAGTTTTTTTTACCTTTTAACTCCTCTTCAGCTTTTGCCTTTTGTTGAGTTCGGCAAGATACGGGCTGTCAATATGTCTTCTGATATGAGCAGCTAAAGGGGAGTTAGATGGATTGGTGAATGGTCTCTCTGCTAACTCAGTAATGTCAAATATGCTTAAATGTAGCAAAGAAGAGGCAGTTAACCTATCTACCTCTCCAATCTCCCTCTCCACAACAAGTCGTGGGAAGGTATCTCAAAACTCCATTGGAAAATTCTTTGTCTAGGAACAAGAGGTCTTCTTGGTAGTCTGTCTCTATTCCTAGTGTCCAAAATGGACCAATCTTCTTCTTAGTCTCTTTTCATTATCATTTAAGGACCCAGAGTTTAAGGCCAGCTGACTAAGTGACTGGTGTAGAATTTCTCTGGGAAGATCTAGGAAGGCATCTCTTATGATGGAGCTTGATGACCCATCAATGTAATTGATAATAATAATCCCATCATCATAAGAGATGCTACTCACTCTAGAGCAATTGGTGAGTTTCCTTTTGATCTCCCCAATCTCCTCTAAGGTTGGAGGTTTAGATGGTTCAGAGAGTGGTTTGGACATAGGTTGGGTTTGGGTTGTGTTTTGGGTTGTAGGATGAGTAGTGGTGGTGGTTGTTAAGAGGCAGAGGAAGTTGGTAAGGGTAGGATGGATGGTGTTGGTTCAGGGGTGTATGGTTCATGATGGGTTTGGTTTTGATAGGGAAGGAAAAGGGTATAGGCTCATCTGGTATGGGTTGTGTTGTGGTTGTGGTTGTGGTTTGGGTTTGGGAGTTGGCTTAGGTTCCACTCCCTGTATTTCTTGGGATACCTTCTTCCTTCTTCCTAAGCGAATGTCAGCCTTGATATCACTGACATGTCGTTGTAGTGTTTTCTCTGACATGGGACCAACCTGCCTGCCAGTGAAGCCATGTGCTCTGAGATAAGCCTTCATCCAGGCCTTATCTCCTACCTTCTTGGTAGCTGCAA
Source organism: Flaveria linearis (assembly GCA_024085815.1). Lineage (NCBI taxonomy): Eukaryota > Viridiplantae > Streptophyta > Magnoliopsida > Asterales > Asteraceae > Flaveria > Flaveria linearis. The sequence continues at coordinate 59,701,090 of CM044013.1, read as the reverse complement.
GCTTGGTCTCTTCTTCTTTCTTCTTCTGCTCCTTGGCTTTCTCCCCAGCAGCCATTTTCCTCTCCTTGCTGATCTGATCCTGTTCTCTATTGACAAGAAGTAGGATTGTCTCATTGTCATGAGGACTTAGCTCCTCCTGAGAATAACCTCTTGAGCATAAGAAGGTTATCCTCTCCATCCTCTTCTTCCTCTCTGCTTTTTCTTTCATCTTTCTAGCCCTCTCCTCTTTGGCTAACTTTGTTGCATGCTCCTTTTCTCTTTTCAGCAAAGTTGCCTCTTCCAACTTGATAAGCTCATCAAGTGGGAGTAGTAGCACTTCTTTATTTGCTACTCCCAGGCTGATCAGCCTGTCAATTACTTCTAGCCTTTTCTTCTCATTGATGGCTTCCTGAGATGTCGCTGCTGCTTTACTGCTTGCAGCCAACAACTTTTCAGTAGGAAGCATACCCTTTATCCTTAACTTGTTCATTCTTTCATCCTCAAGAAGTTCCTCCTCAGTCATCTTCCTCTTTCCTTTGTAGTCATGATGTGATACTTTCTTTGGAGATTATGGCTTTGAGGATTGAGGTTGAGAGGGTTGAGGACGGGGTTGAGAAGGTCCTGGTTGATCATGTGTTATCTGTGGAAGAATAGGAGTTGTAAGGAAGTCCTCACTATTCAACTTAGAGGCTAGATCAAGAATGGCCTCTGTGTGTTCATTGGGCAAAGATGATAAGCCAACAATTGCTTCCGCAGCTTGAAATTCTGCTTCGGAAGAAATTGATGTAGTTGTACAACCTGTCCCAACTAAGGTAGCTGATGGGCCATCAGTCCCTATTTACCCTTTGAATTGAATTTTAGGTTCCATAGTTACCTTAGGTTGACCAACGTCCACCTGAGTGGTAGGTGGTACACTGAAGCTTTGGATTTCTTCTTCTCCAAAGTAGGTGGTTGCAAAATCAGGGGATGGTTGTTCAAGTGAGGAGCTCATCAGGAATTGTGTGAAAAGATTATGAAGGTTGATGAGCATCCTTGGGTCCACTTGAAACATTAAAGGAGGTGGTTGTGGGAAGACAGTATGTGATTGCTTTTGTGGAGGGTAAGAGGAGAATAAAGTTGTAAGTGCCAGAGATTGAGGTTCCTCAGAGATTTGAGGTTCCTCATGAGCTTGTTTCTATACATTCTCCCCCTTTTTGGTAGCATCATCTTGAGAAGTAGATGAGTTAGATGAAGAACTTAAAGAAACCTGAGTGGGTACATGCCTGACAAACTTCTCAATCTGTGTCTCAGCTAGTTTGGCCTTGAGATTTTCAATCTCAAGTTGCTAAGTGACAGACCTGTTTTCTAGGATCCTAACCTTAGATTCAAGGTTTGAGACATTAGAAAGCAAGTACTGAATTGTGAGTTTCAGACTTCCCTCATCTTCAGTTGAAGAATCATAGGGTGATGAGACAACATACCTAGTATGTACATCCTCATCACCAGTGGTGGTTGCGTGGCGCCCTGGATACCCTTACTTAAAGTCATCTCTTTCAGAGCTGTCAATAGGCAAAGTTTTCATAGACCTAGTCTCATTGATGTTACCACTGTCCTGGGAGCTCAATGAGAAGCTCTTAGTAGTGGCAGCTGAGCCTACATGATTCCACTGCACACCGATGGGACTCACCTCAGTAATAGGTTGCTGATGTGGGTAAGAGATCAGAGGTTCTCCTTGGCTCTGTTGATCTAAAAGTTGGTGTGGTAGATCAACTTCATAGCCATGAGAGAACATAAACTCATCATCAGTGTGGGTTAAAAGGTTAGTAAAGGATATAGAGGTTATGCCTAATGACCCGAGACCTTGGTCAACATCTAATGGCTATGAGCCAGTAATGTGGCTGTCCCTTTTTGGCTGCTCAGGTGAGTGTTGGGACTCATCCTGAGGGCTTAAGGCTTGGGTAATGGGCTCATCAGGTTGAGACTGAGGAGACTCAACACTGATATTGAGGCCAATTAGAGGGAATAGTGAGACCTCAGGCTGAGTGGGAGCCCTTTGTTCCACTTTAGCCTTTTTGGGTTGAAGAGAGGGGGCTTGTTCAATCAGAGTAGATTGAACAAGGGTTCGCTTGTAACGTCTTTGATAAAGGCTTTTGATAGGTAGGGAGGCCTTTTGGAGTGGAAGGGTGATAGCTGGTGTGGGTTCATCACCTGTGGGTTGATCAGGGATGTCACCAGGAGCCATAGGCTCAAGCATACCTAGCAGTAGAGGAGTGAATCTCCCAGTGAAGTTGGATGATACCTTCTTCAGCATTCTGAAGATACCAGGCTTCATATGAGGAACTACTAGAATATCCTTGTATTCTAGTCTATCCAGGTTCAGTTCACAGTTGATGATGTGCTGAATGAAACGGGGATACATGTAGAATGTGTTCTTGATGAGGTTTCCCTTAGATTATTCAGAACAAACCTGGAATAGTTGAATCTTAGGCCTTTGACCAACCCATGAACTAGACAGCCTAGTTCATAAGGGATTTGATCCCAACCTCCTAACTTGTTTGATAGACTATGAAGAATAATATGGAATAAGAACTTCCAGTTATAAGAGAAGTTAAACTTGTAGACAGTGGACTTACTCACATCACCCCATAGCCTATTTGAACATATGTATCTTCCAAATCAGATCTTGGAAATTCAGTTGGGGCTCCAGCATCATGAAGTTCCAAATGCTCTCTGATAGTGGTTTCACTTACCACTATTTCTTGTCCACATACTCTCGATTGAATTACCCTCTTATTGTTTATGATTGTGTTTTGACCATTTGTCCAAAAATCAGACATATGGTTAGAGTGAATGACAGGGTTTATAGTAAGAGCGGGAAGGTATACTGATTGTGTGAGAAACTGAATGATTTGAGTGAAATCATCGTCCACAGAGGAATCGAGAATGGCAATTTGATTGTGTTGGGGATTGAGAGCCATTGTTTGAAAATTTTCGGAAAGAGGGAAATTGATTTCGAAGAAGATAATGGAAACAATGTATTTGGGCTTTTACAGTGGTAAAGAAAGTGGAAAGAATGGGCGGAATCCTTTTAAGTGAAGTAAAAAATCAAACCGATAAGATGAATGACAGTTACGACTGATTTGACAGGGCGGTAAGGATTTTATTAAAAGCATACCAACAATCTTCCATAAAATCTTACTTTTTGCAGAGTGGGCCCCAAATGTTTCTGTTACAATTTTAAAAAGTATTCTTCCGTTAATAAAGGCTTCCGAGAGGACTTTTAAGATTCTCTCTCCTGAGTGTCTTCGGAAGCCAAATCTGCTTCTGAAGCAAAATTTGTCATAAATACTTTTTGCTTCCGAAGTGAAAATTTGCTTCCGTAGAGGTAGAAATTTCCCTTAGGAAGAAAATTAATCTATAATTAATTTGTCTTCCGAGTCATAATTCTATTCGGAAGATATATCTGGATAAGAGAAATCGGAAGAAGACTGAGACTATCTTCCGAGTGTAAATTTCTCTTCGGAAGAGTTTACACTTTGAAAAATTTTGAAGAAATACTTAATGTAATAGGGCTTAGATTGTAAAGTAGACAAGTTTGACTTAACATATTGTTCAAAAGAGTTAGTCAATGTTTATTATCCCAATAGCCGTAATTAAATATTTAAATCTTTGTTCATCAAAGGCTTTGGTGAACAAATCAACATATTGTTCATTTGAATCAAATTTGACTAACTTAATCAGATGTTTCTCATTAATATCTCTAATGAAATGATACCTGATGTCGATATGTGATAGGATCAATTAGAGCAATCTGTATCAATTAGATGAACAATTCAAAGCAAAATACAATCAAGTGTAATCAAATCAAGACAAATCAACAAAATTCATATTCCATTGATTGCAAAGACGATTACAAGTGATAGAAAGCAGTTCTCATAAAACATATGCAAAAACTTACTATCTACACTACGTCTAAGCTATTTATACTAGGACCTAAGGAACTAAATTTACACAACTAGTCCCTATACTAGTATAAAATACAAAATAGACACTAAACAATAAAAGACTAAATGTTAATCTTTTAAGGGACCTAACAATACTCCCCTAAGATTGACATTGTCTTCAGTCTTCTGTTCAGCTCCATCCTTTTCTTTTTCTTCTTTTGTTTTGATCTTGACTTTGTCTCCATTTCTTCTCAGCATCCTTTGACTTTTTCTTTTCTCCTTGAATCTTCTATCTTCAATCTGCAATGAAATCCTCGGGCTCTTCTTTTACTTTAAACATTGGCTTTTGCTTATACATGTCAATCTCCCTCAATGCATTATCAATTGATGACTTGAATTTACCAGCAAGCATTGCTTGTTCTGGTTTTGAGTCATTTGTTTTGATCTCTAACATCTTCATTCTTTCCAATGTATCCTTAGAGAGACATGCTATATCAACATTAGCATATAACTCTATAGGATGTTTACTTTCTTTGCAGTACACTTCTAAAACACCTTTTCGAGAAATTCTCATAAATTCAATGTCTTTTATATCTCTTTTACTATATTTGCATATGCAAGAGCCTTTCTCAATGAAATTCGCTCCATTGCAGCATTCATTACATTAATGATTGAGATGAAGTATTTCTTATCTTGTTCTGCAATCTCAGGAGTCACTTTTTCAAACTTCTGTACAGACAAGAATGAAATATAACTCGGGTGTAAAAGTTTTAGCTCAAAAGTTCCAAACAATGAAATCAAGTCCTCATCCCAATTTGCGAGATTTCGGACCAACTTCAACTCAAAAGTTGATGTATTATAAAACCATCTCAAAATCGGTTTTGACTTTTGATTTCCTTCTATAACCTTCAAACCCGGAGAAGTTACTTTCTCGAAATACTTATCTGAAAATTCAATCATAAAATGTTCTTCCTCTGATTGTAAACCTCTCAACTTTTTGTTTTTCTTGAGAAAAGCAAAGTACTCCTTGTCTTCTTGATCACATCTTGTTTCAAGGAAGTTATTTGTCCTTGCTAGTCCTCTTTTCAAAAGTTCTACAAACATTGAACCTCGTTTTGATTCAGTAGGGTTTATCAATTCAAGCTTACTCAACTCCTTCAAGTCTTGCACTGGAAGTTTAATGATGCTAGAGTAGAAGTGATATACATCACACACAGCATTTACTCGTTTTATCAAAAATGCATCAAATATCTCATCATACTTCCATGCTATAATTTTGACTTGATTTGTAAAATCTGGAGCAATCATTGCATTTAAAAGCTCAGCAACAGATTGTCCTCTCTGCAAAACATTTCTCACTAGATCACCAGTTGATCTTGACTTGTCAAAAATTTGAATTTGTTCAGAAGAAGCTTTGTATACTTGTTTCTCTGTTTGTGGAAACATGCTCATCAATTCTTTCCTTCTTTCAATCACATTGGATTTCTGAGCCATCTGCTTGATTTCTTGAGGTTTTAACATTCGTGTTCTTTTTGTAATATCTAAATACTGAGGATTATCAGTATCTAGAATGATCATTTTATTTGATTGCTTTTCAGTCAATTGAAAGCTTTTGACTAAATTTCTCAACGATTCTCCTTGTAATCTCTTCAGTCTTTTCCATGGATAATTTCTAGCTTGCAACCAAGATCTTAAAGCAGTTATACTCATTTCATTTGGATCTGGATGGTGCAATTCAGAACTAGAAATTTCCTCAACATTTATGCTCTCCTGTCTTCTATCCCATTCACCATGTTCTAAACTTATTTCGTTTGGATCAACTGGTGCATAAGACTCAGCAGCTAAACACTTCTCATATTCATCATTTATTTGAGAAACAGTCAAACCATCTAAAAACACTCTGTTATACTTCATCTTTATAAGATACTGATATCTTTCTTCAAAATCTGTGGGTATATCATCATAACTTTGATCAAAATCTCTTAAAGATGGATCTTCAATCTCTTCAATCACATCTTCATCATCCAAAACCTCATTATACCAGTCATCATTAAATTCTTCTTCTAAATCTTCAAGAGCACCAATTTTATCTTGACTCATTTGCTCTTGACTCTCTTGATGTTCTTTTTCAATAGGTTCTTCAACTCTTTGAACTTTTGCAGAAGTTTCAGATATAACTTCAACATCAGCTTCATCTAATTTCCTCTTTCCTTTCTCCCTTTCAGATACTTTTTCAATATCAATTGGAATGTTTTCAGCAATAATCACAATTTCTGGAGAAGAGGGCTTTGCTGATTCTTTTAACTTTGTTAATTCTTCCTTCAATCTTTCATTTTCTTCAGACATATTCTTGAATTTTTCTTCCAGCAAATCATAATCTTTGATCATAACCTCAAATTTTTTATAACATCATCTTTATCTTTAGCATACCAACAATCTTTTCATCTTTTGACAAACCATCTTCTTTCAATTGTTCATTAGCTTTCTTCAACAAGACAAGCTCTGCTTTTAATTCTTCAATCTCTTTTTCTTTTGCTTTATTATCAACTTTTAAGCTTTCGAGTTCATCAACATCAAGAATTTCTTCAGTTTGAACTGCCACATCAGTTTTAGATACAGGTATATCTTGATGAATTTGAAATGTCTCAATGAACTCATAATCAAAGATTTGATCATCAACATTCATTTCTTGTTCATTCTCAAAGTGAGCTTGTTCCTCTTCATGTATTTCTTCATGAGCAGTTTCATCAATGATGAAAGCATCTACATCATCAACTGCTTCATGCTCACTTTCTTGTTCATGAACTTCATCACCTATTATATCTTCATCTTCGTTTTGAGCTTCAGTTTCATGCTCAGAACTTGGTGGTTCATGAAGTATGTCTTGGTGGTTTCAGTTACACCACCATCATCATCATTATTATCATCATCATCATCATTATTATTATTATCATCATCTTCATCATTGTCATCATCTTGATCATCTTCATTATCTTGATCATCTTCTTCCAAAGGAAATTCATCTATAAGATCAGTAGGATCAATTGGTTCTCCCTCTATCAAATGATAATGCTCCACATTAATGTCAACCTCATCATTTGCTACATTTAACATGTAGTCAAACATAGGTACATTTTGAGCACCTGTTATCATTGATAACTTTTTATATGTCATTTCAGACATATTTTCCATCTCCAATCGATCTCCACCAACACCATACACATGAATGTCAGGATATTCCTCATTAATAATCATTTGGAGGAATCTTGGATACATTAAGTATTTATGCCTTGTTCCTTTTTCCAAATTGAATGCAAAGCCATTCAGTATCCATCTGACATATTAAATCTTCTGTTTGTAGCAACAGCAACAATTGGTGAAGCTATGTCCACAGGAAATGAATTCCAACCAGCACTCCTTTTGGACAAGCAATGTTGGAAGATATAACACAGAAGCTTCCAATGATTATAAACTCTTGCTCGAAAGAATTGTTTCTTGGGAAACTGATCAGGGTGACCCATAGCCATAAAACTTTCTCTGCATTCTTCAAAAGAAAATTCACATCTATCTTCTGGATCATTTTCTCCCAATCTCAGAGCATTTCTGATAGAATCTTCGGATACTTCTATCATTCTATCTCTGGTTATAAAGCCCCTTACAAATTTTCTTCCATCTTCAACTTCAACCTGAGCTGTATTCCAAAACTGTCTGATAAGCCTGTCATAGATTACTGTTTGGTAGCACATGGCATAAACATATTTGGTTCTTAGCAGAAATCTGATCATTTCTTCATACGAGAAAGCATCTTGAACTTCATCATTCAAAAATGCAACAATATTATGCTTAGGTACAAATTTCAGTTCTGCCATCTGCAAAATTTAAGAACAAAGATGTTAGATAATGTGTATTTTGAAGCAAATGATTAATTGTGAGTTTAAAATAATGATGATTTAAGAAATTATAAACTGATGTGTTAAATTTAATTTGAATTTTGAAAACAACTTGAATTTTAATTTTAAGTGTACACACTTAATTTTGAAAAATGATGAATTTTCAAGATTGTTTTTGATTAGCATTTTAACACTTCTGTTTATGAAATCTTATATCACTTTATTAAACTCTTAAATTCCTGAGATGATGATTTGTATCAATGTTGATTTTATTTTGAATTTTGTTTTATTTTATTTTGAAAATTTTGAAACTGTTCATCTTCTTCAACAGTTCAACATCCCCGAGACTGTTCATCGAAGACCCTGAACCAAAAATTCAATCAAACATCAGATTATCACAAGATTAACCTAATATAATGATCGAAATCATCAATGAACACGAATCAATCATCAATTTTTTTCATTTTTCTCTCGATTTGAAGAACTCTGTGATGTTTCAAGTGTTAGGGTTCATACGACTCACAGGGATCGTACGACCATCAAAATGTTTCATTTCAAATGAAATCAGTTGAAAATGATTCATTTACTTACATTCACAATCACACGAATACTATCAATCAATCGGAAATTTTTGTTCGAGTAAATACAATCGATGAATAAGGGTTTTTGTTCTAAGAAAGTCGAAAGTTCGAGAGTTCAGAGGGTTTTGTGAGGGTTTTTGAATTTAGAATGAAATGAATATCACAAGTGTTCTATTTATACTAAGTATAAAAATTTTAGACTCATGAGTACTGTTGGTCGTTTTAGGATCATTCAGACTCATTAGGTCAAAAATTTCACCAAGTATCTAGACATATGAGCACTGTACAACAGTCGTATTAGCACTGTTAGACACATTAGTCTAGCCGTATGAGAACTGTTTCAGACTTATGAGAACTGTTAGTCGCATAAGCACTGTTGGTCGCATAAGAACTGTTCCAGTAGCATGAGTACTGTTTCAGTAGCATAAGCAATTTTTCAGTAGCATTAGCACTATTAGTCGTATAATAAATCTGAAATGTCCACATTCACTTGTAATTTTTCAAGTCTTCCACCTGCACACTGTTTAAACAATTAGTAATATTTCATACTAATATTCAAACAATATTGCATATTTTTACATTTTGACCCTCAAAGTTTCAAATTTACACTTTTGACCCTCAAAGTTTCAAATTTATACTTTGACCCTCAAAGTTTCAAATTTTCATTTTTGACCCTTAAAGTTTCAAATTTTCATTTTTGACCCTTAAAGTTTCAAATTTTCATTTTTGACCCTTAAAGTTTCAAATTTTCATTTTAACCCTCAATTTGAACTATTTACAAGTTTGACCCTTCATCTTAGTTTCAAAATGAACAACCAAATATTTCAACATCTGTCTTGATTTAAACTTTTCAAAGAAGCTTTTCCTTTGCTAACAATTATGAGATCATTTTATCATTTGATAAACACACACATACTTTGAAATTAAAGCATCATCCGTTCAATTCAATCATGATCATTTTCATTTTGATTTTCTGAGAATATTCTTACTGGATTATTACTCCCCCTAAACTTTTAAGTTTCACAAACTTAGAAGTTTATTAATTGATCATAAGAATATCATACTTAACTTTGTTATATTGCCTGCACACAAGAAAACATGCATAAAATCAAAATTAAAGCAGAATAAAAATCTAATATTTACACTAGAATCTTTAATTGCAGTGAGATCATATTAGATAAGATCAGACATTAAAATAAAAAATTGTGTGGATAGTCATAGACAATGATTAAATCCTGATCAAGTGTGTTCCAGGTCAGTGATATCACAGCAAAGGAGACACAAGATCTAAGGACAGCAAATGAGTGTTTTTGACATAAACTATCAGCTCACTTACTTTTTCAATTCTTGGATGAGTATGGTAGAGGTGTATGACAAGATGTGACTCATACCAAGACAAAGAGGATCAACCATCATCAAGACATGCAAGAAAGCACTTATTCTCAACTTATTACCTAACAAATATGCATAATCAGAGTTCATGTTACTTAATTTAACAGAGAATGATCATGGATAACCATTTGATCAACTCTAACCATCCTTTTGAATGGGTTGTGCACATTGGCATCTTTTGCATCAAATGAGAATATCCAGGTCTGTAATGACTTACAACAGAGGATATCTCGGTACTTCAGGTCTATGATGACTCATAACAGAGAAGTAAATGATGCTTGTAACAGATCTCATGATTAGTCACATTACCATTAGGTGTGAGCAGGAGTAGCTTAACAAGCAGTCAATCTGATAAGCTAATACACTCAAATGTACTTAGATGAATACACAAACAAGCATAAGAATGTGGGATAATCACAAGAATTTACTTGTTCAGTATACTAGCATGATAGTGTCTACACAACAATTCCTGATCATGTCAGACTTTATTAGCGAGTGAAGTATGTAACTGATCTTACTAATGTACTATCATTTCTCACAGAAGGCAAAAACAGATTCATTCCTAAAATAATGAATGAAAAATGAAAAGCACTCTATTTTTGGATTTTTGATTTATATTTTTCTATTTGATTTTGGGGTTTTCTACTGTTGTATTTGTTTTTCTATAAAAGAAAACACACACACACAAACAATCAGGCAAATAACTATGAAAAGTTATCCTATGAAAATTTTCAGATTTAGGAAAGTATTTGATCATGAAAAGATTCAAATTTGTAACCAGGTTTACACATGGTTAATAAGGCCAATTGACTCCACTAAGTACTCAAACCTTCCTGGTAGAAAAGCTTTAGTAAATAGGTCTGCCAACTGTTTTTCAGTTGCTATTTGAATCAAAATGATTAAACCTTTTTCAGAATTATCTCTTAGAAAATGATATCGAATTTCGATATGTTTTGTTTTTGAGTGTTGAACTGGATTAGCTGTAATGAACATAGCAGCAGTGTTATCAATGTAAATGGGTGTTTTAAGAAAATTGAACCCATAATCTAGCAGTTGGTTTTGCAACCAAAGGATTTGAGAACATCCTGCTGATGCAGCTATGTACTCAGCTTCTGCAGTTGAGACAGAAACATTTGTTTGTTTCTTACATTGCCATGAAACTAATCTGGGTCCAAGAAACTGACAACCACCCGTTGTAGATTTTCTGTCTTGACAACATCCACCATAATCACTATCTGTATATCCATGTAACTCAAATTACCTTCATAAGGATACCAAAGCCCTAAGGCTGGTTTACCTTTGAGATACCTGAATATTCTTTTGACAGCAATTAAGTGAGATTCTTTCGGGTCTGATTGATACCTTGCACAGACACAAACAGCATACATTATGTCTGGTCTTGATGCAGTAAGATACATCAAAGAACCAATCATAGATCTGTATAATGTTTGGTCTACTGATTTTCCTTTAGGATCAGGTTCAATCTTGGTGTTTACGTCAGCTGGAGTTCTTATGGATTGACAATCATGCAGTTTAAATTTCTTCAAGAGTTTATCAACGAATTTCTCTTGATTAATAAAAATACCATCTGCCGATTGTTGAACTTGTAATCCAAGAAAGAAATTGATTTCTCCCATAGAACTCATTTGAAACCGAGATTTCATGATTTCTTCAAATTCTTTGCACAAAGTTGGACTGGTAGAACCAAATATGATATCATCTACATACACTTGCACACATAAGAGATCATCATTATCCTTCTTTATGAATAAAGTTGGATCGATTTTCCCTCTTGTATATCCATGTTGGATCAAGTGTTGAGATAATGTTTCATACCAAATTCTAGGAGCTTGATGTAGTCCATATAAAGCTTTGCTAAGCTTATACACACGATGTGGAAATTCTGCATCCTCAAAGCCCGGAGGTTGCTTGACATACACATCATCAGTGATTGGACCATACAGAAATGCACCTTTTACATCCATTTGATACACCTTGAATTTCATGAATGATGCATAAGCCAGGAAAACACGAATAGATTCGAGTCTTGCAACTGGAGCAAATACTTCATCATAGTCAATTCCTTCTTCCTGTGTGTATCCTTGTGCAACAAGTCTTGCTTTGTTTCTGATTACAATGCCACGATCATCAGTTTTATTTCTGAACAACCATTTGGTGCCTATGGCATTTTCTCCTTCAGGTAATTCCACCAACTTCCACACTTCTTGTTTTCGAAATTGTAAAGTTCTTCCTGCATAGCTTCAATCCAACCATTGTCCTGTAATGCCTCGGTGACATTTTTAGGAACATTCTGAGAAAGGAAACAAGAGTATAAACAAACATTTGCATGTTCAGATTTACTCCTAGTAGTTCTTTCATTCAGAGGACCAATAATCTGTGATGTTGGATGGTTCCGGTGGATACGAGATATCGGAATCTCATTTCCTTGAACAGTAACATCAAGATTGTGTTGGTTCAGATTGGAGAGCTGTTGCAATAAGGTAGAGGAATGTGGTGTGAAATTTGGTACTTGAGTCGGTGAATTGAGAAAGTAATCAAAGTTACTATGATCAATTGCATCTCCAGAGATAGAAGATGTGCCAGACTCAGGATGTCCAATTTCTGTACCATCATTAGGAAAGGTTGTGTTGCTTCTTGAGCAGCTGAAACAGAATGATCTGAAGCTAGAGAATCAGGAACATTGTCATGGAAATGTATTGTTGAATCCTTGACAAATGAAAAAAATGGATAATCTGGACGAGCATCATCTGAATCATCAGAATCTGAATCATCACTAAAAGATCCAAGATCTCCTCTTGAGTTCTTCTTCCTGAAAAATCATTAGATTGATTAAACAAGTTAGACTGAAATGAGTTTGACAAAGAATCCAAATCAAATAACCATGCAGGACCATTTGAAACTGATGGAAAAGAATTTTCCAAAAATTTAACGTTGAATGTTTCATTAATAGTGTTTGTCCTAGAGTTATACACTCGATAGGCTTTTGAAACAGATGAATATCCAACGAAAAATCCATTATCAGCTTTTTCTTCAAATTTTCCTAAATGATCACTTGAATTAAGAATCATAACGGGACAACCAAATGATTTTAAAAAATTTATGTTTGGTTTCCTGTCAAACATCAACTCATATGGAGTTTTCTTTTTATCTTTAACAAGCAAGATTCTGTTCTGAACAAAACATGCTGTGGATATTGCTTCGTCCCAGAAAGTGATTGGAAGTTTAGCATCGGCTAACATAGAACGGGCAGCTTCAATCAAAGTTCTGTTCTTCCTTTCAGCAACTCCATTTTGTTGTGGAGTTCTGGGAGCACTGAACTGATGAACTATCCCTTTTTCTGCACAAAACAAATCAATGTTAGCATTTTTAAATTCAGTTCCATTATCACTTCTTATTATTTTTACTTTTTGATCAAGTTGATTTTCAACTTTGTTAATAAATTCTTTTAGAAGATCTGCAGTTTCAGATTTAGCTTGAAGAAAGAAAACCCATGAAAATTTGTATAATCATCTATGATGACTAAACAATAAGATTTTCTACCAATACTCCTAACATTAGTTGGTCCAAAAAGGTCCATATGTAACATCTGGAGTGGTTTGGTATTTGAGTTTATCAGCTTGGACTTATAAGACGCTCTATGTTGTTTTCCCTTCAGACATGCTGAGCAGTGATCAGTAGTTGAAAACTTCTTGGAAGGAAGTCCAATAACATGATTTCCTGCTACAAGCTTGTTCATGTTTTTGAAGTTGGAATGACCAAGACGTCTATGCCAAAGCTGGCTTTCAACATTTGAAGCTTTAGCAATCAGGCAAGTAGTTTCAGTTGCAGGATCCACTTGAGACATATCCAATTTGTATACATCTCTGTCTCTAGCAGCTTTAACTATCACCCAGTCATTGCTAATCTGAAAACCTGGTTTCAAGACATAACAGTGAGATTCATCAAAAAGAACAGAGTAAGATTTATCACAAATTTGGGATACACTTAAAAGATTAAAGTTCAACTGTGAACAGAAGTTGACTTTATCAAAACTTATAATCCCATTGGACACTGTTCCCTCTCCTGTTATCTTTCCACCTGCATCTCCTCCAAAAGCAACATGAGTACCGTCCTTTAACTTAAAGTCTTGCAACAAGGCTTGATTGCCTGTCATATGCCGGCTACACCCACTGTCAACATACCATGAGTTGATTGGTCTCCGCGGGCGTACCTGCATTCACAAAGATTTAAGGTAAGTTAGTAACCCAAGCCGAGATGGTCTTGGGCTTGCCAAACTTGTCAACAATTGTAAATTGTTTAAAATGAAGTTTGTTGACATCTGGTTTCTTTTGAATTTTATCATGTTCAAATCCTTTTTGAGAAACCAACTGATTATCTCTTTGAGATTTTAATTTCAAAGCATTATTAAGAAATCTTGAACTCTTGTATGAATCATTTGAGAATGTTCCTTGGTTTATTCTCACAGATCGAGGAATAAACTTTTCTTGATGATATTGCTGTGATTTGACAAATTCTGAATTGTTTCTTCTGAAAGATCTCAAACCCAAGGAAGATTGTTGTTGTGAAAATTTAAATCCAATATTCTGATTTCTTATAAATTGTGGATTTATAAAACCTTGATTATTGAATTCCTTCCTTGTAGAGTTCTTCCTGAAGTAACAATCATTGGTATTGTGATTTCTTTCATCACACAATGCACAGTATTTGTTAAAATAACAATCAGCTGTGGTGTGATTTGTCATATCACATATATAACAATACTTGTTAAAGTAACATTCAGAAATGTCATGATTGTACATGTCACAGATATCACAATACTTTTCAGAATGTTTAAACAACATTTTATTAACCCTTGATGTTGAAGCAACATTTGATTCTTGTTTGAATTTTGGGTTAGGCATTTAATTTGTTGTTTAATTTGAGTAAAGTTTGTCTTTTGATCTTTGGGATTTTTCTTTTGAACTTGAACAAAATTCTTTGACTCCTTTGATTCAAATCTTTTATACACAGCGGAAGACTTATGATCTGAACTTGTTCTCAGATCAGAGTTAGATTTGATCTTAGATGTATTTGTTATTTTTGTGTTTGTGTTCAAGTCAAAAGTTCCAGCAGACACAAATTTCACAGGTTTAATTTGAGTATTGTTCTGTGACTGATTAGTTGATTTAGTTTTCTTTGCTTTTGCAGCTTTTCTTCGTCTTTGATTTCTCAATCTTGATGAATTTTTCTTGCTTTGAAGTTAGTTGAATCTTGAGAAGATTCCTTTGACATTCTTTCACTTCAGTTAGTTCATTAGAACTAGAATCATCAGAATTATTGTTATCTGATTTAACCTCTTCATATTTTTCTTTTAGTTTGTTTTGACATCAGAATTTTCACTCTTTAGCTCAGTTTGTTCAATAACATTTTCACTTTTTGGTAAGAACAACTTCTTTTGTTTTTGTTGAGGTTCATAAGATTTAACTTTGATTGGATGACCATTTTTGATCTTGTTTAAGTCAGTTTCTTCATAAACTTCAACATTTTTCTTTTGAATGTTCTTTTGATCTTGAAATTCCTTCAGTTTAGCTTTGTTTTCTGGTGAATGATCATGAGTATTGAAATTATCAGGTAATGTTTTTGAGATAGATTCAGGCATAGGTTCATGTGTGAATCCTAGTCCTGTTTTGTCTTTTTCATTCCTTCCATTCACCAGTTGCTCAACAATTTTCTTTGAGCTTTTTACTTTGGCTAAGTCTATTTGAGTTGCTGCATGTGCCAATTTTTCTTTTTCAAGTGTTTTGTTCATCTCTTCAAGTTGTTGTTTGACAAGTTCAAGTTCTTTAATGGTTTTGTTCCATGATGCTTGAAGAGACATGATCTTTTCATCAGCAATTTTGTGATCTGATTTTAGCTTATTGTGTTTTGATTCTTCTTGTTTGAGCTTGTCACAAATTTTAAATGAATAAGTTCTGTAGTGTTCAACTAGCTCAAAACATGCTTTTGTGCACATTTTCTCTCTCACTTCTGCTGGTATTTCAGGATATGAGTGTGAAGATTCAGTATCAGAAGAATTAACAACCTTTGGCTGTTCTGATTGAGCCATAAGAGCAACTTCTTCAGAGGTATCTTTTGGGTCTGATTTGTCACTCCAATCATACTCTTCTTCTTGATCTGATTCATCATATTTAGGATCTTTAAATTCTGACCAGTCTTCATCATCAACTTCAACAACTAGTGCCAGATTAGCAGTGAGATCAGCAGTAAACTGCTCTGCATATGCACTCCAGTCATAACCATCTTTGATGTTTACAACCAGTGCCTTCTTAGTTTCCTCACTGTTCTTCTCTTCTTTTGATTCTGGCATTGGTGGACTTTGGTATGGCTTCTGAAAAGTCTTGTTTGCCTGTTGCTGATACTTTTGACCATTTGAGCTGCCTTGAGTGTTTCCTCCTTGGTTTCTTGGAGCTTTGCATTCTCTTGAAAAATGACCATAACTGTTACAGTTAAAGCATCTTGATTTTGATTTATCAAACCCAACAGTTTTGTTTGCACTGGGTTTGTAATTTCTGTTAGTGTAAGCATGCTTTTGAGTTCTGTAAGCTATCATGACCATCTGCCAATTAAGATCCATTTCTTCTACATCATCT
Organism: Flaveria linearis; assembly: GCA_024085815.1. Lineage (NCBI taxonomy): Eukaryota > Viridiplantae > Streptophyta > Magnoliopsida > Asterales > Asteraceae > Flaveria > Flaveria linearis. Next base: position 59,684,675 of record CM044013.1, on the reverse strand, counting down.
GGATCCATTTCAAACAAATCCTGTAGAACTAGCTCCATTTGAGTCAGATGACTGCCTTGATAAGCTTGAAAGCTTGCCATGAATGCAGTGAAAGCAGTTTTTGACTCTTCATCTTGTAAAAGAATGTTGATCACATCTTTCACTTTGCTTGGATTGGGAGAGTTTGAGGAGGATGGCATCTCAGTTGAAGGTTTTAGCATTTGAGCTTTAGGTGAAGATTGTGGTTGTGGTTGAGTGGAGTAAGCAGGTGTACTTGTGAAGAATCCTGCTCCCACAAATAGATCACCTTCATCTTCAGGAGTAGATTGATCTTTGGCCAAGAATGCATTCTCAACAGTATTTGCTGGTGAAGCAACATACTTATACTGAGTTGTAGATGCATGTCTATCATTATTTCTTGAGCTCTCATCAATTTCTACAGATTCAATTTTAGCAATGAGCAGATCAAGATCCATTGGAAACTTCTCAGTATGTTTCAACAGAGTGACAGTTTGTTTCCAAGAAGATGGTAGTGCATTCAGAAGTCTATTGTTTAAGTCCTCAAGATCATTCTTGATTCCCAAAGTAGACATCTCTGTAGTTAATTGCACAAACCTGTTCATCATTTGGTTTATTGTTTCTCCTGAGATATGCTCAAAAAGTTCCAATTGCCTTTTCAGTTTCTGCCTTTTCAGATCTTGAATCTCTTTTCCTCCTTCACATATAATCTTCAAGGCTTTATACATTGTATATCCAGTCTGATAGTTTTCAAGCCTTGAAAGAACTTCCAGTGGTAGTCCTTTACACATGAGAGAATATGCTTTGATGTCATTCTTTACTTTCTTTAAATCATCACCATGAAGATTATCTTCTGGATAAGGCTCTTGTGAATCTTTAGAATACACAAATCCTCTGTCTGGACCATCAGTAGTCACAGGAATGTATGGACCTTTTTCAATTGATTTCCACAGATCAGTGTCTATGGAATTCAAATGATGTTTCAGCCTAAGAGACCAATTTTTAAAATCAGCTCTGTTTTTAAGTTTTGGAACTCTATTCTCAGAATCCTCTGATTTAGCCATTTTTTATATTTTTGTTGTTTTTCTAATCTTTTGAATTAAGAAATGAAAAGAAAAAAATATTTTTGGGTTTTTGAAATTTTATGAAAAATTTCTAAGTGTTAAGGCTGAAAAGTCTGAAACAGTGGTCAAACGTCCAACAGTAGTGATACGACCAGAAGTGAAACTTCCAATAGTTGTAATACGTCCAACAGTGAAAAAGTCCAACAGTAGTGATGAGTCCAACTGTGATGAGTCTAAGGGATTGCCTTAGAAAAATATTCAACACAGTGCTGAAACTACCAACAGTAGTTATATGACCAAAGTTGAAACGACCAACAGTCGTTATACGGCTAAGCTGAAATGACCAACAGTCGTTATACGGCTAAGGTAAAACTACTAACAGTAGTGATGTGTCTAACCAACAGTGGTTATACGACTAGGGTGATACGACTGAAACAGTTGAGAAAAGTCCAACAGTTCTCAAACGACCAATCACTTAGTCAATTTTCAGTGTTTTTCATCCCTAATACGGCACATTCATCAGATTCTTATGAATGTAACGAACTCAGAAATCTCAAAATCCTTCAATTGTTGATGAATTGAGTTGAAATTTCGCAATTAGTTCAAGATTATGCCGATAATCAATCCTATAACCTCAATTTCAGTGATTATCAACAACTTTCTATGAATTTCAGAGATTTTAGGTCGAACACTCAAGAACACATATTCGTACTGTTTTCCACTAATTCACTTGATTTTTATGAGATAAACTGCAAATTGTGATTCAAAACATGTTTCTGATGATGAAACACAGCTTCGATTCACAATATTTCACTTGAATTGTCAATTGATTACAGATTTCAGTGGATTTTTGAAGTATCTATCTTCGACAGAACCTAAAAAACACGCAACCGAAAGCTCTGATACCAATTGATAGGATCAATTAGAGCAATCTGTATCAATTAGATGAACAATTCAAAGCAAAATACAATCAAGTGTAATCAAATCAAGACAAATCAACAAAATTCATATTCCATTGATTGCAAAGACGATTACAAGTGATAGAAAGCAGTTCTCATAAAACATATGCAAAAACTTACTATCTACACTACGTCTAAGCTATTTATACTAGGACCTAAGGAACTAAATTTACACAACTAGTCCCTATACTAGTATAAAATACAAAATAGACACTAAACAATAAAAGACTAAATGTTAATCTTTTAAGGGACCTAACAATATGCTTTGTCTTAGAGTGCTTGACTGGATTTTCAGTGATTGAGATAGCACTCTTATTGTCTATGTGGATGGGAGTCTCCATAAAGTTGAAGCCATAATCTAACATCTGATTTTGAATCCATAGCAGCTGAGCACAATAGCTAGCAGCAGCTATGTATTCGGCCTCAGCAGTTGATGTGGATACATATGATTTCTTCTTGCATTGACAAGAGATGACCCTTCCACCAAGAAATTGACATCCTCCTGATGTGGATTTCTTTTTGATGTTGCAGCCACCATAATCACTGTCAGTGTAATCGTAGAGATTGAAATTCTTGTTCTTAGGATACCAGAGGCCTAGTTTAGGAGCGTCTTTGAGGTATATAAGTATTCTCTTGACAGCAATAAGGTGAGACACCTTGGGAGCATCCTGATATCTTCATATATGTATGTAGCAAACATGATATCATGTCTACTGGCAGTGAGATACATCAGAGATCCAATAATTGCCCTGTACTGATGCTGATCAGTATCCTCCCCCTCGGAGTCAGGACAAAGATTATGATTTCTTTGTATTGGTGTCTTAGCTGGTTTATAATCCTTCATTTCAAATTTCTCTAAGATGTCCTTGACATACTTAGATTGATTTATGAAGAAGCCATCTTCCATTTGCTTCACTTGAATTCCTAGAAAGAAATCCATTTTTCCCATAGAACTCATCTCGAACTTCTTCCTCATGATGCTTTCAAAGTCTTTACACATTTTGTCATTTGAGGAACCAAATATGATGTCATCAACATAGACTTGAACTAGCAACATGTCTTTTCCTGATCTTCTTATGAACAATGTCTTGTCTATAGTACCTCTGGTATAGCCATTCTTGAGAAGAAATTGAGACAATGTCTCATACCACAGCCTTGGTGCCTGATGCCGCCCATAGAGAGCTTTATCTAGTTTGCACACATAGTGGGGGTGCTGTGGGTCTTCAAAACCAGGTGGTTGACACACATAGACCTCTCTGTCAATATCCCCATACAAGAATGCACATTTGACATCAAGTTGATGTACTGTGAAGTTCTTGGATGCAGCAAAGGCAATAAAGATTCTTACAGCTTCAAGTCTTGCAATTGGTGCAAAGACATCAGTGTAATCTATCCCTTCCTCTTGTGTGTATCCTTGAACCACAAGTCTTGCGTTGTTCTTGATAATCAAACCTCTATCATCTCTTTTGTTCCTGAACACCCATTTTGTGCCAATAGGGACTTGACTAGGAGGTAATGGACATAGATTCCACACTTTTTGCCGCTTGAATTGAAGCAATTCCTCTTGCATTGATTCAACCCAGTTGTTGTCCCTGAGGGCTTCCTCCATCTTTTTGGATTCCATTTGAGATAGAAAGCATGAGTACAGGCAGACATTTTCATTCTGAGTTTGTCTCCTTGTTCTCACACCTTTTGAAGCCTTTCCAATGATGTCTTTAGCTCGATGATTTCTATGAATCCTGATCCTTGGAATTACATCTAATTGCATAGATAAATCCAGGTTTGACTGATTTAGATCAGAAATTATTATCATGGGTTCCAGCTGATGACTCTCTTTCATTCAATGAAGATTGATGGAATGAATGAGTGACAACATCAATGATGTTTTGCTGTAAGATAGTATCATCAGCTTCCTGATCCTCCAGATAACTATCTTCATCAGCTTGGTGTTGAGATATGGAGTTATCATTTGATGAAAATTGATTCTTATTTTGCTGACAACTAGTTGAAGCTCTATTGTTTCCTGAGAGATTTAGGCTTTCAGAGCTTTCAGTGGTGGGAGCTTGATCTTCATTCCTTCTTGAAGAATTTGGAATGGGTCTGGATAACTCAAATGTCTGATCATCATCTGAATCACTTTGAGTACCTGTTCTAGCTGAAACATTCTCATAATATTGTTTAGAATAGTTGGAAAACAATTTTAAATCAAAAATATGGTCAGGACCATTTCCCTCAACACAAGGAGTGTGCTCATTCACAACTATATTGGATGATTCCTCAAATTGTTGATTCTTAATGTTGTATACTCTATAAGCTTTGTAGCTTAAAGAGTATCCAAAAAAGATAGCATCATCTGACTTTTCAGCAAACACTGCCAAATTGTCTTTTGTGTTAAGTATGTGCATCTGCTGCCAAAGGACCTTAGAAAGCCAATGAACGGTGGCCTCTTGTTCCATAACTCATAAGGGTTTTTCCATGGGGCTTGACAATGAGAACTCTGTTCTGCACATAGCATGCAATGCTGACTGCCACTGCCTAGAAAGTTAGAGGCTTCTTTGAATCAGCTAACATGGTTCTTGCAGCCTCTATAAGTGTCATGTTCATCCTCTCAGCAACACCATTTTGTTGAGGAGTTCTAAAAGCACTATATTGTCTGGCAATTCCTTTTGAGTTACAAAATGAGTCAAGAATTTGATTCTTAAACTCAGCTCCTTGATCACTTCTGATTATTTTTACCTTGTGATCAATTTGATTTTCTATCTTAAAAATAAAATATTTTAAAATTTCAGCAGTTTCATCTTTAGTTATTAAGAAGAACACACAAGTAAATCTAGTAAAATCATCAACTATCACAAGGCAATATGATTTCCTTCTAATGCTCATTATACTTGTAGGACCGAAAAGATCCATGTGCAATAAGTGTAATGGAGTATAATAGAGTTAACTTCTTTTGATTTGTGAGATGCCCTATGTTGCTTTCCTTTCAGACAAGCAACACAGTTGTCTTTACAGAAAAACTCATTTTTAGGCATACCATGTACCAAGTTATTTTTAGCCAATTTATTATTTGTCTTAAAATTTACATGACACATACGTTTATGCCAAAGAGTTGACTCATCATTATTTGCTTTGGAAAGAAAGCATTATACTTCACCCAGTGGGGAAGCATTGTTCATATCTAGCTTGTACATATCCCCTTTCCTGGGTAATCTAAGAAGCACCAATTCCTTAGGAATTCTCATCCCAAGTTTGAGGATAATGCACTCATGTTCTGTGAAAAACATTTGATGCTTTTGATCACAGAATTAAGAAACACTTAAGAGATTATGTTCAAGCTGTTTGACAAAGTGTACTTTGTCAACTGTTAACTTACCATTGGACACATTACCTCTACCAGAGATGTATCCTCCGACTTCACCTCCAAACTTAACAGGACCTCCATCAAAATTTTAAAATTGTTGAAGGAGAGATCTGTTCCCTGTCATGTGCTGGGAGCATCAACTATCCATAATCCAAATATTTCCATTTTTATCATTGGATGTCCCTGCACAAAGGTGAAACAGTTAGTTTTGATTGGAAACCCAAGCCATGTTGGTCTTGGGTTCTTCCAATGATGATGACATAACTGAACCAAAATATATGCATGGGGGTTCAATAGTGGTTTGTGAAGAGGAGGTTTTGGCTGTAGCATCTTCTCTAATCGTCCATTCCATCCTTTGGTTGATCTGTGAAGATGAACTTGATGAGGTTTGAGTAGATGAGCATTCTTCCAAAGCTTCTTTCTTTTCAGAAAAAGCTTTCACAACTTTCTCTTCTGAAGCAATCTTCTTTTCGGAAGGCTTGAGGAGTGCTTTCTTGTTCTTTGGAACTCTCTTTGGTTTATCATCCGAAGCTATTTTCCTTCCGGAAGAAGATGTTTCTTCCGAAGGTAATTTTCTTTCGGAAGTTAGCTTTCCTTTCTTCAGCATTTGGACTTTGTTGTGTTATCCAGATGTAATACCTTCCTTGACTGCTCCTTTTACTTTGTTTGCATAGTGTGTGCTTGCAGGATTGTAGAAACAACCTTTTGCCATGTGGTTATGCAGACCACACATTATGCATTCAGAGTTTGCTTTGGTGGAATTTACAGGCTGTGGCTTCTTGATTTTCTTGGTTTCCTCAACTGCTTTCCCCTTTTGCTTCAGATCCTTTAGTTGGATAGGAGTGTTGGTACTACACTCCTGTCCTGAATCTGAGCTTACCACTTGAAATCCAGCTGAAATGAAGACATCATTTTGCCTTGGGTCAATTTTCAATTTGGACTCAGCCACCTTCTTGGTCGTTCTCTTGGCTGCTTGTATCTTGCTCCTCCTTTGTTTGGTGGTCAGAGGTTTGTTTTCAGCTAATGGGATAGGGTTTTCTACCTGTTCCTTCTCTGTGGTGGTGGTGGTAACCATTTTTGCATCACTCATCTTCTCAACAGATGGTGGATCAACAGTTAGAACCTTTTGCTCATCAGTACCACATCTTGGCTGTCTAATAGACACATAAGAATATGGTGGAGCAGTTTCATTGGTTCCCAACCCACTCTTTTTTTGATAAAATTCCTTTGAGTGAGAGGTTGATGCAAGAATGGTGTTAAAGTTATGCTCTTGGATAGCATACGTCTTTGCTTCAACCTCAGCTATTACTAGTTGGGCTTGAGCCTCAGTCAACCTTGAAACCAAGTCTTTGATTTGAGCCCTATAGTTGGAGTGCTCATGTTTTAAAGTAGATGCAGTGTTTTCTAACTCTTCAATTTTTAGTTTATAGTCAGATTCTGCTCTTTCAAAATCAGCCTTTAGTATGTTTAAAGACTCAATATCAGACTTGAGTTTCAAGTTGTAGTCCTGATACAACTTAACTTTAGCTACACATTCAGGGGGTACAGAGATGTTCACATACCTTGGTATCCTCTGTGCCGGCCATGAGAGCTTGAGCAGGGGTGACATCTTGCACCATAAAGCTCCAGTCAACTTCTTAAGCAACAGCTGCAGTCTGCTCAGTTGGCTTGGTTGTAGCTTGAGTGGTAGCATGATGTTGAGGGGCTTGAGCTGCTCCAGGATTGGATCTTGGAGCCTTGCATTACCTTGCAAAGTGGCTAGGTTGGTTAAAGTTGTAACATTTGGCTTTTGCTTTATCCAACCCAAATTTGCTGTTTGCTGGGTTCTGAGGGAATTGCCTTCCAGTTCTTTTGTAGAACTTCTTTGCTCTGTAGGTAAGCAGTGCCATTTGCTAGACAATGTTCATATATTCAACATCATCTGGGCTGAAACACTCTAGATCATCAATACAGAACTGAAAATCATCAGAGTGTTCCTTTCCTAAGACAAATGCACAATTTTCCTGAAAAAGACCTTGGTGTGCTTGTTGACACTTGGGTGTCTCAGGGAAAGTGATATAATGCCCAGATGAGCAGGATGGCTGCTGGTTGTAAGTCAGATACATCTGTAGCTGGGGAGATCTTGCACCTTCAGCAACATGTAGAGCATTGCTGATAGGAGGGGTTAAACTGCCATTCATCTGCCGCTTGTTCAAATTTTCCATCTCCGTACGGTATCCATCAAGGATCCCATACAGTTCAGTCATAGTGAGTGTTCTAAGATTTTCAAATCTCCTGATGGAAACACAATAAAAGGTCCATTCATGAGGTAGAGCACTCATGAACTTTCTAACTATGTCCCTCTTTTCAAGAGTCACACTCATGGACTGCAGAGATGCTATCAGATCCATGTATCTGAAGTATTATTGGCTTAAGGTTTCACCATCAATGTAGGTAAAATTCTCAAACTGTTGCTTCAGAGCATCCTTCTTAGATTCTTTGGTAACTAATGACCCAGAGTACATCAACCTCAAAGCATCAAAGAGTTCTTTGCCTGTAGTGCAATGCTCAAAGCCTGCCATGATGGAGTTTGGTATGGCAGTGAGCAAAACAGTCATAGCTTTATCATCAATGTCTGTCTTCTTGTAGTCTTCATCAGAGTAATCTTCTACCTCCTTTTCTATCATGACACCATCACCAGTAGATGAAGCCACTTTAGGTATGTATAGTCCATGAGTAACGGACCTCCACATACGGGAGTCTTGGTACTTGATGAAGCCTTTATCACGTGTGATGATGGGAGCTTTGGTCATGGTTCCCATCTCAGGTTCAACATATTTCTGGTTAAGGGCCATTTGAGTAAGTGAGTTTGAAGAAACAAGGGTGATTTGGGATGGTTAGATCTCACAATCAAGAGCCTAGACGCTCTGATACCAATTGCAGGATCGATATGGGTTCACAACACTTAGTATATCTCTCAAACTTACCAGGTATAACTCAAAGATGAATTGCAGAATCAACAACTCAGTTGATAATAATATAATAAGTAAGAACAAGAGAAGTTTTCAAGATACTTGTATATATTATCTCTCAACTAAGTACTACAAGACTCAAGCAGAAGCATGGATACTAAGTTACAATGAGCGACTATATATACTACTATCTACAGCTTGTTATACGTAGATAACATGCTGGGACTTACTACTATACAAATACTACATTGTAAGAGGTAAGGTATCGTAGATAAAGTATATCTAAGATTTGGTAGTCATGACAGGTCCATGACTTACCATTTGGTCAACCACTAAAGGTGGAAAATACACCTACTAAGGAATGGTGAACAGTGGACAAAGGTAAGGTCAAACACACAAGCGTGGAAAGCATCTTTGCAGAAGATCAGAGTAGGCAGCAAGTGTCAGTCGGACCATGCTTTGTTCAGTGGTTCATACTGTGCTTCTTCCGAAGGTAAAACAACTTCAGAAGAGTAAGTTCTTCCGAAGCATTTTATACTTCGGAAGACACAGCTTCTTCCGAGGCTTTAGTCTTCGGAAGACTTTGTCTTCACTCTTCTAAGTGTCATCTTCGGAAGGAGAACTTCTTAGTCTCGAAAGACTGAGTTCATCCTTCGAAATTCTTCGGAAGATTATCTCAGAAGCTTCAAAAGTTGCAGCATTGCCTTCGGAAGACATTTCTTAGTTGTGCAGATTTCTTCTAAGTGTTGTTTTGGTTGCACCAGCATTAATAGATCCAACATATCTTTATATACACCACAAACTATTGATCAACACGCTTCTATATCTTCAATAGTGATGTAAAAGCATAATATTGTTATGTTAAGGAAAGTAGCATAGCATATATTTACTTGTATCATTCACTTAAATATGATACCATCCTAACAATTTAACATTCGTCATTTCTTCTTAATGGTACATGATCATTTTAAGTTTCATCCAGCTTTTAGGAAGAATTCTTCGAAAAATGAAGAGGGCAAACATTAAAATACACTCAATTTTAATATTCAATTGGTTGTACTCTGTTTTCAAGAGCTTGAAGCAAATAGTATATTAGTATTTTGTATTTGTCTAGCCTATGGAATTTCTGGCTGTAGTTGTGTCTTGAGCAATCATCTTTGAGTACTTCTGATGTCTTGAGCAATCACCTTTGAGTACTTCTGATGTCTTGAGCAATCACCTTTGAGTACCTCTGATCTGTTCTGTAATAATATAATTGTTTTTAGTCAACTCGACTTTAAATTATTTTGGTTCGTAATTTGAAACTTAAGGCTATATGCAATTTCAGGTATTGTTCTGATTGGTGAGATGGGTGGTACTACAGAAGAAGATGCTGCTGCCCTCATAAAGGTTAGATTTGGTACACATGTATGATGATGATTTATTTTGTTAACTCTGGTAATAATGATGAAAACAGAAATTGGCTTCTTCTGATCTACATACACCTGATATGATAATTAGTGAATTCCGGTATGGCTGGTTATGTATACGTACACATGTATGGCTATCTATATACATAAACATGATCTAATAAACCAGTCAAGTGTTTGAGATTGTTTATCTTAAACTGGTCAGGTTGTTGGAAGTGATTTTGGTTGTTATTGACAAGTTTAATTTGGTGAATTGGTTTTGTCTTAGGTTGGATGAAGTAAAGATGAATACATCGATGGTGATTTGGATGAAGTTCGTGAATACTGGTCGCGTTACGTATCGAATTTCATTTATATATAGGCCTGCAATGAAATATTTGGACTTGTATTTGTATTTGTATTGCAATGAATTTGGATTTGCTTTGTAGTTGATATTATTTAACAACTTTTGTAAATTTTGTTGGTATTTAAATGGATTTTGCTTTTAGTGTTATTCGATAATTTGTTTTATAAAATAGCAGGTAAATTTATTAAAAATAAAAAAAATATTTAAAAAAACAGGTAAATTTATGACGTGCATTGCGTATCATCTTTAGCACGTCATAAAAATTACATAGATGACACACGCATGTGTGTCATTATTCATTTATGACTACATCTTCCTTGAAGCGCACTGCACGTCATCTATTGACCGTCATAAAATTGCGTGTCATCTTTCGCGCGTCATATAAAGAGGACGCACGGATGCGTGTCATCTTTCATTTATGACTACCCATTCCTTGACACGCATTTGCGCGTCATCTGACCCCAAAGATGACGTGCATTGCGCGCCGTCTATTGCAGTTTTCTAGTAGTGACCATTTGCACAACAATGTTCGAAGTGATTTCAAGTATTGGGTAAGTGCGGCAACATTGAAGGTAGATACATAAGACCTAATTAGATTTAGTTATGGATCGTTGCTGAACTTTCCGCACAACACGCGATGGGAAAATCCTTGTTGAACATTAATATAAGAAAGTAAAGAAAAAGCAAAACATGTTTTGAAATTCAAACTTGATAAATAAATTTAAAGCCTACGTTTCAAAGTTCATCTTCCTCACCTAATTCATCGAAGCAACACCCAAATCAAGTTAGGACATAATGATTGTTCTTTTATTATTCCCTCAGTAGTCTAATAAGTTTCTTTCACTTCATACCATTCTCATCCAAGTGAGACTCAATCATTTTAGGGGTCAAAACGAAGTAAAAATCTATGATCGCTGTTTGCCTTTTTTTTTGAGCATATGTTTGTTTAAGTCATGTCTGTTAAGTAAAATATTAGTTAACAAGAATCGAACATGAACTGCAAGATGCCAAAAAAACCCAATTTGTTGATCAAGGAAGCAATGAACTAATCAAGATTATAAATTCAACTAAACATCAATCAAGTACATCATATGATACCCGAGATGAGAAGAAACATAATTGTTTGAAGACTTCATGCAACCCGTCAACCCATCTTGAACAGATACATTTGGCTTTGTAACCAAAATCAACAAGGCAAAATATCTAAAAGATATATAAACCATAAAAAAAAAATCACTAATCTAACATAAGGATACTAGAGCTTAGCTATCAATTATCTTGAAGCTAATATGTCATGTAACCTAATGAATATTCTAAATGAATGATGTTCAAATAGCTTCAAACTCAAAACAAAATACATCATAAATAGGAAGATATATCATTCATATAATCAAAGAATCATTAAGATATGTCAATTTATGAAGAACACGTGTTTAACTATAGAAACTTTTTTTTAAAATTGCTTGTATCTGAATACTCAGATTTACAGTTCAATTTGACCGCATGATTTAAAAACAAATGATTTAAACTTTTTTTATTGATATGTTTTGATTTTATGACAATAAAATAATGAAAACACGTACTAACTTTGTGGGTGGGGTGGGGATAAAATGTGACAAAAACTATCGGTTCAGTTATACAACCCATCGAACCATTGTCCCAATCCACTTTAAGCTCGACAAATAAGTCACAACATACCGCAACTTCAAAAGGAGCAAAGAGTTATCAAACTTGATGTAATCAACGAGCAAAAACATATCAAAACAATATCGGCTTCTTGTTTTATCAATGAATGATCTCTCCCCTCCCCCCTTTCTCTTTAAGATTATTGTCCTAATTGGCTTTTGTCTTCATCGCTTTAGTAAATCAAAATATTGTGTTTTTAACTTAATGATAATAATAGAAATCCAAATACTAAATTGCCGATTGCAAATTCCCATATACCCAATGTCCAATTAGATATAACTAAAAATTTAGCCCGGCCTACAATACATGTAATATTTTTATAGAAAACGACGATATATTTTAGAGTCCCAAGCCATAGCTTCACCTCACACAACTAAAAATACAACCCTTGTTCCCATTTAGTTGTATTTACGACCATTTGGTATGCTATCATCTCTTTCGATATCTTAACTGGTCAAACTAAACGGGGAATTGAGCCCACTTGCTTTACAAACATGATACAAATCTTCAAAATGAAATAATAGCCGTGTGAACTTGTATTTAATTAGGTTTACATTGACGGGGCAAATAGTAAATGACAAAACAATCAATTGGTTATACACCCATATATGAATCAGCTTCAAACTTATAATCACGTGAATTGAGTAGATTAGAATACTAAAGATTAGGTAAATTACTTAACATAATGAACACCCACTAAATTACTATAGTTTGCATATAGCTACCTTATAATGTAGAAATTAACTTAGGATCTGTTAGTAAGATGCAAACGTTTTATGTTGTTTTAATCCTAATCTGTTCACATATTTTATAAAAAAAAACATTTGTATTTCACCCTAAATTTTAGTTATAATTAATACGTTGAGACATATCTAAACAAGCATGATTTAGCATAAAAAATTATTAAATAATTTTTAAACAAATAAAAACAAAGTTGCTGGCTATGGGGTTCGAACCCATGCGCACTAATGTGCAGAAGATCTTAAGTCTTCCCCCTTAACCACTCGGGCAAACCAGCTGGTGAATTGAAGTTTATTAAACAAAGTATATATTTATTACACTACACCGATTTCTACTTATTATATAATTCGTCGCTTCTTTCCCAAATTTCAGTTCGTATATAGTGGTGGAACAATCGCTAGAACCCACCACCCACCCTAGGGCTTTCTACGTAAACCCTAACCCTAACCCTAGTCGATCAATCATCATCTCAGGCTAAGGATGGCGGAGCACTTGGCGTCGATTTTCGGCACCGAAAAGGACCGGGTGAATTGCCCCTTCTACTTCAAGATCGGAGCCTGTCGCCACGGTGACCGATGCTCCAGGCTCCACACCAAACCCAGCATCAGCCCCACTCTCTTGCTCTCCAACATGTACCAGCGTCCCGATTCCATCACTCCAGGTGTTGATCCTCAGGGCCAGCCCCTTGACCCTCGCAAAATCCAGGATCATTTTGAGGTTTGTTTTTATCGATCTCCCTTTGTTACACCCACTCTTGAATTTGAAATTGAGAAAGTTTTTCCTTATGGATCATTGATTTTGTGCGTTGGCTGTTGAATATTTGTTTAATTCTGATCTGGATTTGTTCTATGACTTAGTTTGATGGATGGGCCATCTTTTATGTGCTGATCTAGTGATCTGATAATTTTTGCTTCTCTTCTGTCAAGAGAGTCAAAGAAAGATGTATTGTGTTCTGTATGAAGTTAACTGTTGTTGAAGATCGTTTTCTTGGGCCTATTTTTATCGCCAGGGTTACTATAACAAGGCTTAGGCAGCTTAATAGCTTTATTGCAACCGTCTCCTGTCTTTGCAATTGGCATCATTTATGTTGTCATGATTTATTAAGGATTAATTTCATATATGTTCTTCAAAATGTTTAAAATTCATTGTCTATGTACTAATATATGTTATATTAAGTTTCCTCTTTTAAAACACTAAATTAATCATATTTACCAATTCTTTAGTGAACAAGTATATGACTGAATACACGAATAGGAAAATAATGCTATTCATGTGAATCATCTCAGCAGAGGATGCCCTTTTCTTTTATTCAATGAAATATGCTGTTTAGGTAGCTGGTATTATGCTGTTTAGGTAGCTGGTATTATGCTGTTTCTTAAAAACGGTAGCTGGTAGTATGAAATTTATGATGTGATGGGTAAATATAACAAACAAACATATCTAGTAAAGTCCCACTTAAATAGTGGGGTCTTGGGAGGGTGAGATGAGGCCTGGGGGCAAACCTTTCCTTTACTTTGAAGGATGCCGTAATGGGTAAATAAGATATTCTAAAAGTATAATTATCATATTATGAAGTTTAGACACATATATATGAAGTTTTGAACTCGTAGAATGATACATATGAAACCTGTACTAATTTTAGGGATTTACTTTCTCACCTTAGCTTAAATGTGGAATTGCAGGACTTTTATGAAGATTTGTTTGAAGAGCTGAGCAAGTATGGGGAGATTGAAAGCTTAAACATATGTGATAACTTGGCTGACCACATGGTATGCTGTTACTTCACATTGAAGTTCTGTTAATTTCTTTCTTATTTCAGATCCTATTAGATTACATTTTCTTTCTTTTGAGCAGGTGGGGAATGTGTATGTCCAGTTTAGGGAAGAAGAGCATGCTGCAAATGCTCTTCAGAATTTGAGTGGAAGGTTTTATGCAGGTATACATCTCTTTGTTAATTACATTATAATCTTAGTTATGTGCTTCATGTTTCTCCTAGAGCATGGGCATTAATTGCAGTCACTTATAAGAGGGCTGTATGATGTCATGAATTAGATCTGACCTATTTAAAGTGAATATTTCAAGGGTAGTCTTATGTATTTAAATTGAAGTTATCATGTTGTGCCTAACATAAAAGTAATCTATATTCTTAGGTCGCCCCATCATTGTGGACTTCTCTCCAGTGACGGATTTTCGTGAAGCTACATGCAGGCAGTATGAAGAAAACGTATGCAATCGTGGTGGTTACTGCAACTTCATGCATTTAAAAAAGATTGGCAGGTCAGTTTGTTGTTGTAGGTTTTACTACTGGACTACTGGTGGCATTTTGCGTCATTTACATATTATGGGTCTATTTGGTTTTCTCTCTGGTGGGTCAAATGGTTTAGACTAATGATTAACTAAAAAGGAAACGAGTCGAAAGATATTTAAAATGTATTACAACGAATAAACCCTCTCAAATCACTTTACTAAAAAAAGGGTTAGATTCTTATCTGTCTAGGGGGCTGGCTCATTGGGTCAAAAGCAGACTGGGCCGGAATTGAATTTACGAATAACGAAACTGAGAATTGTAACCAAATCGGATCCTAAAAATAGATAACCAACTTCACGCTTTATTGTTTTAAGTTAAATATACAAAAGGAGTTTTTCAAGTTTAAAGAACTAAAGCTTATGGAAAAATCGGTCTGATTTTGATTCTGGACTTAACCAAGAACCAAGTTCTACGATATGACTAACTAAAAAGCAGCTATATGAAAACTATAGAATCGAGGCGAGCACTGGTTTGGATCTTTGTTTTTGTCGGTGCATGCCTTCTTTAGCACACCCATAGTAACAATAGAGTTTATGCAACCATTTTTAACAAATTAATTATTAATAATTAGACACAATGAATAAGCAAATGTACGTGAGATGGCCCAATCCGACCAGACCAGTTTCAACACATCCTAAAAGATTATCCATTTTTACTCGTATTGAACCAGCCCACTTTTCCATCTATATTTTGTACTTTGATCTCATTAATCGCTGGCCATGCATATCAGGGACTTGAGGAAGCAATTATTTGGGAAAAGCCGAAGGAGAAGAAGTAGAAGCAGGAGCCGTAGTCCTCAAAGGCACCGTGGTTATGACGAGCGTGGCGGACGTGGTTCAGGAAGAAGAGGTGATTATGCAGATCATGATCACCGCCATCATCATGATAATGACAGGGACAGGGGTGGTAGGAGGCCCAGAAGCAGCAGGAGTCCACCTCGAAGAGGGGGACGTAGCAGAAGTCCTGGTGGAAAGAGAAACCGAAGCCCAGTTAGGGAAGGGAGTGCTGAAAGAAGGGCAAAGATTGAGCAATGGAACCGAGAAAGGGAACAAGCTGACTCCCGCCCTAAAGCAGCCAATGATGACATCAACGACCGAGGTGCTGCTTCACCAAATGGGGACCAATATCAAGACCCTCGCCAGCAGCGTGATGAGGGTGGCTATGATCACTGATAAAAATTGCATCTTCTGGTTTGTTTCTTCGCCCTTCAATTTTTGTCCATTATATTGCATCATTTTAGAGGTGGCAAAATGTGTCCATGGGATTGGTTGTAAAATACGTCAAAATGGGTTTGGGTCAAAACATTATCCCTTTTGGTACGTTGGTTGACCTAACTCATTGGTGGGTAGATTTTTTGCTTTTAAGCATTACTTTCCATGAACCTTTATGAAAGAATGTAGGAAGAAAAAGTAAAATGAAAGATGAAAATAAGCAGTGGTTTTTAATTTTTGAAACATATCCGCTTGGAAGAAATGGCTTACTGCCCGCTTTCCACTGTGCAGGAGTACAGGGTACAGGGGGTTCACTAGCCAAATCTCTATTTTCTCCCTTCACTCCTTCCCCTATTAAGGATATTGAATAAATATAACAGGGAAGACAGGGGAAGAAAGGATCACTAACTGCATACCGCCTGAATGCATAAACCATAGAGCTAATTTCATAAAAAAAGTAACCTACTCTAGTCAAATTTGACTTTCTAAGGCCTTTTCCAGTCCAAACATCTAGAATTTTCCACTTCTCCCTTTAAAGTTTTCAGAAAATGCATTCTAGTTTATTCAGGACATCCATTCCTCAGCCCTTTCTTCTGTTTTTTGATTGCATATCATAAACTTTTGAGTATTCTTTTAATCTTATTCTTGATAAAACCAAAAGTGTTCTAACCTTCAAGGGTTGGCTTCGTGGTAAGCGTATGTTTTCTTAGCAGAGTTCTTAGGTTCAAAGCCTGTTTTCACTGGTTACTTACCTTAATTCCAAGGCCACCTTGTCAAGCGTAAACTTTGTTTTACCTGGTCCCATTGATTAGCAGGGTATCAGTGAGATCCCATGAGTTTTCCTTAATGGATTCTTATTGTTACCCAAAAAAAGTGATCTCCACAGGTTGCTTGATAAATTTTGTAGGAAATGCAAGGAATTCAATTTGGGTTTAAGACAGAAAAAAACTCAGGAAGTTGACGTCTCTTGTAATAATTTTATCATAAGTATAGACCACAGTTTTGTTTTGCAAGGATAGGTTGTCCCAGGGTTTTTGCAGGCCTGACTTTTCCAGATTATATACATATTGTTTCATTAATATCAGATGGAAGGAGTTGCAATTCACTGGTACAATACTTTTGAATGAAGTATGGTAAAACCATTATGGAAGTATCCCTCATATGCTATTTAAATGTGGATATTATAAATAAACAAATAAATGTGACCTTACATAATTTACTAGTTTTGCAGGTTCAGGTATCCCTGGATCATGGTTCCGGCCTTACTTATCGCCGCTTATGATTATCTTTGTATACAGGTCGACTTCCCTCCTCTTCAGGGCTGACTGTCCGACTATTACAGACGTTATGTGTGGGGAAGGACATAATTTGAAGATCATGTGGCTCTAAGACTGTTCATTTATTTGTGGTTGACCATCTCTTTTTATGTGTGTTTTTTGAGTAAAGAACTTTTGTTGAACCTGAAGATCAGTATTCTGTTTTATGTTTCATGGAATATTAGTTTCTACTTGGCGGATTATGCTTACACTTTGTATCAACAAACTGTTATTGTGCACTTTGTTTGTAGCTAAAAGATGTACCAACTTTGGTGGGCTTTGGGTGATACTGAATTACTGATACCTAGTACTGCACTTTATATATAAAGCGAAGTAAATAGTCCGGTTAAAGATCTATTCGGTCTGGTTTTGACAGCTATACGTTTGTTAGCCTATTTGGAACTTGGAATTAGTCTTGCGGTGAGATCATTTTGAGTATAATTTATATGATGCGTGGATAAAAATAAGTACGTTGCAAAGGTAACAATGGAATTTGAGAGAATTATGTTGTGAAAATAAATGTTGAGAGATATAAAAGTATATTGAAGCTAATTTAAAATAAATGATACCGATTTATATTGTAGGCATATTTGGGTATCAAGTATCAGATTCAAACAAAATATGTATAAAAAATAAACGTTTGAGAAATATAAAAATTAATGTAAGCTGATTAAAACAAATGATGACGATTTATTTTATAGACATCCTTGGTACGGACTAAAAGAGTGAGATATTTAGATAATACAGACTTGAAATAAAAAAAATCAAAAATTTAAGAAAATTTAAGAGAAATAAATAAAAGAAAATCTTGTTGGATTTCATATGCCCAAGACACGTAGAATATTGATACGGTTCGTACGTCATGATCCAAGTTGGGTTATACCAATAACAAGCTATACAAACACCAACAAATATTTATTTGTTGATAAGATCATACAATAAATATTGACACTTATTTAGTAAATTGGTTTTCTAAATATTGCTTTTGTGATAGAATAATATTATATGGATAATTTATTCATGAGATATTTATTTGATACATTATTTAAGTTGGTTAAATAATGTCAAATAAAAAGTGTGTCATGTTATAAAATTAGACTATGTTTTAATTTTATAACTTAAAATGCATGGGAGAGTAGTTTTTTTATAAAAAAGTCAAAAGGGTGGGAAACCCTTTTTTGGATGGATCTTGTGGCGGCCCAAGGGGCATAGGGAAGCACATTATGTTTTGGCTTCTACAAGACTTAATTCAATACTTTTCTCTCACACACAAAGCAACATTTCTCTCTTGGAAGAAAGCTGATTTTCGGATTCTAAGAAGCAAAACAAAGCTGAAAAATCGGTTTTTCATGGCTGTTTTGGCTGATTCGGAATGTTTCTTCTAAGGGGTTTTCTTTTGGTGTAAAGCTCCCTAACATAGCAAGGTGTTTGGAAGAAGCTTGTGGGTATCACAACTTGAGGTTCTCTTCTTTGAGGGCTGCATATTCAACATCATCATCATCTTCATCTCATTCCTTTCATCCATGTTTTTGAGGACTGCAGTAAGGTAGTTTATGGCAGCCCTTTGAGGCTGTCATATTATGTTGATTTATGCATACATAGCATGCTTGTTCACATAGATGATCCTTTGATAATATGGGTTTGTTTTAAACATATATATGTCATCATAAGAACATGATTTTCAGCTTATAAACCAAGTTATAATGCTAAACTTTCGTTGCGTTTTTCAAAAAGTTTAATGGGTTAAACTACGTTTTTGTAACAAACCCTTCAAATCTAACAGCCAAAAATAAGAAAACAACTCAAAACGAAATAAAGAAAAGCAAATCAAAAAATCAAAGAACCAGCATAGGGTGTTGACCACCGTTGATGAACCAATCAAAGATATAGAGAATATGTCTAAGTTACCTTGTATTGGATACGACAATCAAGAGCGTCAAAACACAAAGAGTTAAGGTTGGTAATTAGCTTAGGTTGACATGATATAAAACTAAACTTTGATTAGATTGAACTATTGATTAACACAATTAAGCAGATTAAAAAAACAAGTAAATGAAAGATAGTCATATCAGGTGTCGGTTTGGTAGCACTCCTTGTAATCTGATTACAATAATTTTACTAGCAAGCTGTATAACATAACCTTGTTCAATGTGTATAACAACGGATAATATAAAACCAAGGAATCCAAGTTTAAGTTACTTATTGATACAAGACCATAAAAGACGCATGTTACAATCAAATCAACATATTAGTATGGTAACAACATAACACTATGTGGTTTAGTGATTTATAGACCAAGAAATAACATATGCTCATTGAAAACGTAAATAACTTGTCATGCAATATAATCACACATCAAAGCATGAAATTGTTCTAAACATCCTCACTTGCAAATGATTAAAACCAAATTCAAGTCTAGTACCAATGAAACTTCAAACTAATACAGTTAAAGACAAAAATCAAGCACCTAGTAATGATTACAAAGATCTCCCTCATTTTTTTGCTTCCCAAGGGTCGCTAATGGTTAAGAATTTTTGAAATCCCTAATTAAAACATGGTCAAAAATGACGAAAACCACTGTAAGACTAAGGCTATGACCAAAGACTACAGTGGGCCACATTAAGTACAACCAAAGTGCTTTGCCCTATGGTGTTCAAAACACCTAAACAAAAAGGTGGTGGTCGTATACTACGCCTATAGTCGTAGTTTACGCCAAGTCTGTCCTATTTTATCAATTCCTGATATATTGATTCTCTATCTTGTGTGTGCATGTATTGGTTTAATTTTCAACATTTTATAAGTGTGTGTTGTGATCTAGAGCTTCCCTGCACATAAAACTAACAAAGTAACAAGTTTTTATGCGCTAAAAATGTAAAGTTACACACTATATTTATGCATGCATCATACCCGTACATCAAAACTTCCCAAACTGAAACCTTTTTTCATCCTAAAAAAGAGATTGATAAGAAATCACATCAACTTATCATATTTTTCACGCTTTCTTTCGCCTAGATACTTTGAAACTAACAAACTAAGGTTGGTATGCACATAAGATACTTGATTGTCAAGCGTATTTCGGACATTCTTCACAATCCTCAACGGTCTTTACCCTATGGTCGTCTCTTAAATCAATTGTTCTATCATTTTGACCTTCTTCTCACCACTCTTATAATTCCAAAACCAAAATCACATAACGCCATGAGTCTTAGAAGGATGCTCCATCTCGAATCAAAAAGGAAACATGCTCGGGAATTCACATCCTCTAGAAGTAAGGAATTTGAAGAAAAAGAAACTGATGAGGATCTAAGGGCAAGAATTAAGGAAAATACAACTGCCATGAAGAAGAAAATTTCAATGCTACTAAGTATTTCATGATTTCTGAGACACGTATTTCCTAATCGCATTCATTCTTCATCACTATCTGAAGATCATGATTAAGGTTGGCTAAAGTTGGCCGTTGGGTTTTCAAAACAATCTCTCATGGTTGTGTTGTAAGACGCATTTTGGTTAGTTGTGTTTGGATACTTTGACGGTTATCATGGTTGACTTTGCTCTTATATTTAAACCTTCATAATGGATGACCTTGAATTCTTGGGGTCCCCTTTTGGCTGCTGATGGTTATATCTTTGGCTGAATTTTGGTATGTATAACCTACTTCATTTGCTTTAAACACTATGATGACCTATAATGGGTATGCATACTTTGAACATTAGGATAACTAGTTATGACTTATATGGCTTTATTTGTGATATAATTATGTTAGTGTCCATCATGATGACTGGTTTGGATGATTATGCTTTGCTCTATATGTATTGTTGCCTTTTGCATTTGCTGCCAACTTGTTTTTTTCAAGAAAACTACCTATGATCATTTTGAGAGGAAGTTACTCAATTAAGTGGGAGCTTACATTAAAAGGGAATAACTTTAATATTGACAAAAAAAAAGGGGGAAAAGGGCTCAACAAGAAGAACTTGGGTGGATGATTCGCCTATTGATTCAAGTCAAAAAGAGACTTAAGGATTCACTAAGGTGTGTGATTATGTTAACATGTCCGTACTCATAGGATGCCTTACAAGTCATGTAATTTTATTATTATCAAAAGAGAGAGATTGTTGGAATAACAATGGATTAAGAATCCCTATTTCGATAATTATGGAAATTATGACTTGTGTCATTAAGTTGCCAATGAGAATGAACATATCACATACATACATGTTCTCAAACACTTAATGAATCATCAAGGGATAAAGATCAACGCAAATGCATATCTACTACAACAATGTTCATGCATTAAAAAAATCAAAAGTGCAAAACCAACAACAACATACAAAAATTAAGCTTAAACTGACAACATGGAATCGTTGGAATTTAAAGAGATTTAAAATACATTTTTAAATTAAATGAGTGATCTTACAGAATTGGAATTTCAATAAAACGGAATAGTGTTTTTCAAAATATTTAATAAACAAAGTTAGAAACTAATTCTTCCAATCTCCCTACTCTAATAAAAAGGTATCTAAGATGACACATATCAACACCATATTGCTCCTCAATAATTTTTTCCCGCTTCTCTCTCCTATTTAATAATAACATTAATTACTAATAATATTATTTAATTTTTTATTAAAATAGTTTTTTAATAAATTAAAAGAGATATTTTTGCTACTGTTATTTCTAAGGAAATATTTTTTCATAATTTAAAAAACTTTTTAGAACATCAAACTTTTTAAAAAATATAAAATATTTTATTAATAGTGTTTTTAAAAAGTAAAACTTTTATAAACAAAAAATAGTTAAAACTGAGTCATAGAAGAAAGTTTTAAATATGACATTTCTAAAACGTTTGTTTTAAAATAAAAATTTTATTTTATTTATTATGAAAAAAGATTTAAATCATATCTTATTTTAAAATATTGATTTATAATTAATAATTTTTTATTCTATTTATTTATTTTTATTCAACCCGTGTAATACACAAGTTTAACAAAACTAGTTAAAAATAATAGGATTTGTATTTTTGAAATGGTTGATAGATGGAAAGAAAGTTCTAGATTATGATTTTATATGGAAGACACAAATGACCTTTAAATGCTTAAAACTTACCGGAGTGGAAAACATATTTGTTTCTTTAGAAATTCTAAAAGGTGAAATTACCATTTTGATGCCAAAAGTGTTTCACAAACTTACAAGTCTTAAACACTTTCATGAAAGACTTAAAAATTTGGATCAATGAAGTGGATTAAAGTGAAGTGTTTATGTAACTATACATAATGCTTACAAGCAAATAAGTACAGAAAGAGCAAACTGTCATTATGCATGCGGATGTGACAATTTTCTCTTCCAAATTTTCCTTGTGCTATATCTATAAATAAAAGCTTTCGTGAACCTTTTTAAACACCTCCCTTTTTCTATAATGACTTTTTCAATTAATATGTCTCTATCTAATGCTCTAATTCTTTCATATTTTAACAAAATTTGAGGTGAGAGAATTAAAGATCAAAGATGAGTAAAAAGAAAAGTTGTTCTTCAAACTTCCAAATATCTTATTCTTATGTTGCACTAGTTTGGTGAGTTGCCACCATTATTGCTTGAAGTTTGTAAGGGGGTATCAATATATTATTTAGTGATTTGTGAAAGAGATGATTATTACCTCTTAATATTAGCGAGACGTAAAAGGTAACTTCCTTAATAAAGTGAGACATTGTACAAGGTGATTATTTCTTTTGTAAAGTGAAACTATGGTGTAGGGGTGATATCTTCTATTTAAGAGAAATGACCAGTGGAGCAAATTCCAAGAGAAGTTGGGAGTGTACATAGAGCGGATCAGTTAACACCACTTAAACCTGTATAAATCGGTTTTGTCTTTGTTACCTTTAACTATTTACATTTCTTGCATATTTTGGATATTTACAAGAGTTTATCATACAAATATAAGTTTTAATCAAAAGAAACCTTGAAAGATAACTTATTCACTCCTTTTCAATTTTCTACTGAGATCTATACATCTTTGTTATTCATAATTGTATAAGCGTTTTTTGTTAGAATCTTTTTTATCTTTAAATGAGTTGGCTAGTCCTCTAGTAACAAGTAAGAATATCAAATTTTATGATAAATGAAAAGGAACAATGAGTTAAAATAATTCATATTACTGATGAATGTTGTTGTATTAGATCAAAATCAGATGATTTTTCTTGGCTTAACTACAAAGAGACGGATTTTTAATATGGAAAGATACAAAACACAACCTCTAAAGAATAAAAGAATAGAAATGAGTAGTCTTAGAGTAGTTAAATCAAAACACCTAGTTTTTAAGTGCTTATGTGATAATTTTTTGTTCTCAATCATTCAAGATATTATATGAGCGAACTGATAGATAAAGAAATTAATAGTTTTATAAGATTATTGTTCACTTTACAATATTAAACAGGTTTGATAAAAAAAGAAATGATTAAATCAATAATATTTGTTTGTTCATGATTTTTTTTTGAAAATAGGTTAATTTTTCAAAAGTGGTTGACATTAAGGGTTTCTCTTGGGAAAATTGTAAAAAAAAGGGTACCCGTCATTATGGTTGGCGGATTCTGCTAAGGTTTTAGGGTTCCACAGAACCCGCCATTAAGACGGCGGGTAGTACAGAAGGCGACAAAGGGGACAGAACCCGCCTTTGGCATCGGCGAGTAGTACAAGAACCCGCCATTGGGTTCGGCGGGTAGTACATGGACAACTCACAACCACCCAATTTACTTACCAACCCCACATTGAACTCCATCCACTTATTTTACCAACCAAAAATTTCCATTAAATTTGATTTCATTCGCAATCGTTGCAAGCACATTTCAATTCCTTTATAAATTTCATTCAATCCATATTAACACATATTCTTTACATATCTGCATTATAAAAAAATTTACAAAATGAGTTGGCGAATTACAGCGAGTCCTATTAACAATGAGTTATTCTTGGGTGGTGAGCATAGAGAAACTCACTATTTTCAAAATCCACCGAGTGATGCTGTATATTTAGAGCTAGAAGGGGTGATAAGAATTTTTGGAAACACATTGCTGGAAAGCCTATCCCTCATAATGTCATGCGCCATATAAGGTTGGCGGGTTTTGGAGGTATTATCGACTGTGGATATTGTAAACTTGATTGTGGTCTCATTACTGCTTTGGTAGAGAGATGACGACCGGAGACACATACTTTTTACTTACCTGTTGGAGAGTGCACGATCACCCTTCAAGATGTCCAGGTATTATGGGGTTTATAGGTTGATGGTGATGTTATTTCTAGCACTGATGAGTTGATGAATAAAAGTGAGATTTTAATGTGGTTTGAACAATTTACTGGTTATTTTCTTAATTCACGCACGGTGGAAGGTAACAAAATTAATTTGGCTGCTATTCTAAATGAAATAAGAAAAGACTTTCCTTATGATGCCATCGAAGAGTAATGTGTAAAGCGTGCTAGATTAATTATATTTTGCTTAATTGGGGCAACTTTATTCCCGGATACGTCTTCCAACATGTTGCATGTTAATTTTTTAACCCACATTGAAAATTTAAATACTTATGGGCAACTAAGCTGGGGAAGTGCAGTTTTAGCATGGTTGTATAGACAACTTTGCAGAGCAACAAAAATAACAGTAACTGATGTTGGGGGCCCATTATTCTTGCTACAACTATAGGCGTGGGAAAGATTACCTACCATGGCTCCAATTAATAACCGCGTTATTGATTTTATAAAACCCTACGGTGCCAGGGATGTTAAAATAACATACAATTTTTTGATACATGTATTAATTGTATGTTTAATAATAAAAATTTATCGATTAAGCGTTGGTTTATTTGAATATTTTGAAAGATGGAAAGGCGGCAAACTTAGCTATGTTAACACCACTCCGCATTGCCTGAGCGCGTACCGATCCACGTTACATTCGTTAAATGACAGGATGGTATTAACTTTTTAATCATATATTTTTAAAAAATTAGTTACTAAGGTGTTATAAATTTAATTATATGTTTTTTATTTCAGTTTAACTGGAGGCCTTATGATCATATTATCCAATATCTATCTGAAATTTGTACAAATGGTCATACGTGCTGGAGGAGTGACACATATCTCATCTGTTGAGAATGCGTTGAGCCCCACTGTGCTAGCAGGGTTTTACGACAATTTGGGATGGCTCAACCAATCCTAACAAGTGTACTACTAACACGGGAGGAACATTTCCGACTCCATTCTATTGCTCGTAGAGGTGGAAGAAACAGTGATTGGAAAGAAAAGTATAATTTTTATGTTCAAGTATGGGAGTCGAGACATGATACTCTTGTGAATGGTAGTTACACAGATATGAAAGTTGCGTCTGAATCATACATGAGGTGGTATATGGGTCGTACCGTTACATATGTAACGAACCCAAGTTATCAAGACCTAAACCCGCATGGGTTTCAAAACGAAGGACAAAGAATGACAATGCTGGTATTATTATTATTATTAACATAGTTTAATTGTAAATGGAAGGGATGAGCCAATTTTATCAAAGGTCAGTAGATGAAATGGTACGGACAAGGCTAGTCATTTTATGGAGTTTGCACATGTTGATCACGGAGGCTATCTACCTACACATATGATGCAAAATCCAGTTGAGATTCAACTTCCACCTGTCCTGCAATGTTTACGTAGAAGGGGTGGGGGACGAGGGAGGGTTGGTGGTCAGGCTGTTGAAGAAAATGAGAGACAACAGAATATGGGAGGGCAAGACTTTCATGGAGGGAATCAGATTGAATCACATCTAAGCTCTCCATACCAACAATTTAGCGACATAGGTAACCCATATTTTTTTATGGTGGAACATCAAACACCCCGTTTGAAATGGGTGCCCAAAATTATGAGGAAGGGGATACATCAAATACTTACGCGTCCCCTCAAATCAATTTTTAAACCCGTTTCAACAGTCTGAACCATTATCATATATCCCTCAGTTTCAACATATGTTTCCAGATGTTGCGCGGTTTTCAAATGAATCACCGTGTCCGTTTGACCTGAATGAGTTAATTGATGAAAATTCTGATGCTCCTATTCCTACCCAACCTACACAAATGTAATATAAATTAATGAAAAAAGGATATGAAATGTTATGTTATTTTTTTATCTATTGTTTTTTTTAGTAATTATGTTTTCATTTATAAACAACCAACAAATAAAAACATAAAAGCATGATTTTATTCATACTGAAACACAAATACAAAATTATTTCCAACGACAATCTTCATTTGAGTATTTTGAATCTGATGAGTGCTCCCCTGAATAGGGATTAAAGTTGTGTGTGTTATTTCTACTTGTTTCCGGGACTTTCATAAACATAAGCACTTTTCAATACTTCCGGGTCTTCATTTTTCTCCGGGTTCATCTACGGGATCAGCTCTGGGTTCATCTTCGGTTCTTTATCTAGTTGAGGATGGTCACACGATGTCTATAAAATTAAAAATAGATAGAATATTCAAACATTTTAGTAAATAACCAAAAGATCAAAATTCGAAGTTTATAATATAATCTTACACATATTAACGTATCGGTCTTGAAAAAAATACCGATACTCTGTTTTACCACCGCAACGGAAGCAGTTCTCACCGGAACAAATACTTATCAAACTCCGTTATCACATGTTCCTGTGAAGTGATATCACGACCATGAAACAAACGCCACATGCGAGGGGGTAACGGTGTGTTGCAAGCTGTTGCAATCTCGTTGTGGATTTTGAATTGCTCAATTGTATTCTTAAACGTTCAATTAATAATAGCCTTTATTGGCAAAAGCCTTACCCCTCGCAATGTTTTATTAAAACTTTCAAAACTGTTTGTCATTAGGTTATCCCACCGATGTTGGTTTTTGTCATGTAGAAGCGTCCACCTTCTTTCTTAATGACTTTTAAATAATTCCATGCTTCCAGATTGATCATTTCCATTTGAATGACAAAGTAGTCATACTTCCTTTGTTGGGTGGCACTGCCGATTAACAAACAAACTTTTTTCAAACTGGAAACCTTAAACTTATGTATAAAGTTGTTACGAACGTGTCGGAGACAAAAACGATGAACCGTGTGGGATTTCAGTTCTTCAAGGGAGTTCATTACATTGATAATTCCTTTGTGTCTATCGAAGATAACACACAACATTTTCCCCGTACCCATAAGGAACTCCAATGTGAGACCAAAACTGCTACAAAAACCAAGTCCAACTTTCAGTTGTCTCTTCATCCACAATTGCGTACGCTACCGGTACTACGTAGTTATTTGCATTTTTGGTAACCGCAATCAACATTTTAGCACGGTAGGATCCTTTCAAGAAGGTCCCATCGACACATATAACGGGCTGACAATGCTTGAATGTCTTGATTATCGGACCAAATGCCCAGAACACATATTTAAACGTATAGCATTATGAAGAATTGGTTGCATCATGTAACCATTCCATAATAGTGTGGTTCTTTTCTTGTAGTGCATTGATGTACTTAGGTAATTCTTCAAAATTACTATCCCGGGAAACCTCACTGTTGGTTAATCATAGCATAAGATCACTTTATAAACAAAACATTGCAGCAGAATTAAATAAACATTCATTTAAAACTTGAAAATCAAATTGTACTCATACACTTGTCTTTAAATAGAATAAAACATAGTGCATGGTCTTAAATTACAATAAAGATTTTATAGACAGGAATGCCATCCATTGCTCGCCAAGTAGCTCCCTAGTGCCACCCTCAACATCAGTATTTACCTGCCCACTATTATGCATAAAAGTCAGCTTTGCTGAGTGAGTTCTAGTTTTAGATAAATAAGAAAATATAAGCTTTATTATAATACCCCAAACCTTAATATAATAGTATTACATGTGCAAAATATGAAAAACTTTCTTTTATATATATTGTCACATGAATAAGACGACTATTTGGATGATGGCATGTGACGTCAAGATTTTTCTATTTTAAGAAAGCGTTAAATAATAATAAAATAATTAATTTTCGATCATACTCTGTTTTTAGTGAAACTTGGGTCGACTCGTATAGAAAAACAAGCTCGTCTCAACGGCATATTTGAAGGTTTATAAGACGTTATACTTAAAAAGTTATAAGAGAAAAACGAAGTAAACAGCTGAATTAATTATAATGATATAGTAATAATATTATTAAAAAATAATTAAGCTAGCAGGCAGGCACGTCAATTTTGCCTCCCTCGCCAGCTTAACTCTTTCACCTGTGTGCCTGCTTGCTTATAAATAGAGACTTTAGGGTTGTATTTAGATATAAGTTTTCTTGGGAACACTCTAATATAAAGAGAATCCCGAGTAATCGATACCCCATTGGGTATTGTTATTAGTCATTTTTGGAGCTCGGGTAGGAGCGCACGTAGGGAGACTCTACATCAGATTGCCGTAGATAGGTTTAAGGTATGTTATCGTTTAAGTTTATGTCAAGTTTATTATTATTTATTTTAGTATTATTATTAGGATTAGTATTAGTATAGTATTATATTTTAGATGTTAGGGTTATTGTTAGGGTTGGGTTTTAGTTAGTCTAGCCTTAGTTAGGCATGGACTGATCGCCTATGCTTAAACAAGGTAGCGCTAGCTAATATCCAACCATGATAATGACTAGTTAATTGTACCATCGCCTAACCTAGGATTACTTAAACTGTATCAGGACCTTGAGATATCACCAGATCATACTAGGAATTGATTATCAACTGTTGAGCAACTGTTAAACAGGTGAGTTATCATGTTTGTTTTCAAAACTATGATAATATACTTGTTCTGTCTGTACTGGTAATAATTATAATGCTTACATATATGCACGGGTTGGTAGGGGTATACAGGATCCTGATATATTTAATGGGGTGTGTCAAACTGGATGAAAAGAGGATAGGGTTCCTCGTATGCATCAGGCACATGCTCATATATATTTGACAGCTGGGAGGGTCTAACAAACCCGCTGCCGGTGGTTGTGGTAAGACCAGGGAAGGCACTGTGGCTATGGACCCAAATATCACAACCCATATTGTATGCATGTCAAAGTTAATTTTATAAACTGTATAGCATGAGCTCACCAGCATTAGCTGACATCTTTTTGAGTATGTGTATCACAGGTAATTAGTGAGATTACTCTAGGAATAATGATGAGACAGTGAAATCTGAAGCTGTAGAAGTTTATAGTTGTTTGATATTGTAATTAAGTATTGTATTGTACTCAAAACGTTGTAAGTTTGAAATGAAAACTCAGTTTGCTTTCGCTGTAAGTTGTATCAAGTGTGCACGTCCGCCCGAGTCATGGGTGGGGTGTCACAGTTGGTATCAGAGCCTGAGGTTTTAGCGAATTTGGTATTATGGAAATGCCTAAGCTTTAACCTGTAGAGCTCTATAAGATTAATGTTAGATTCAGGTTGTGCCAAATAGAAAGTTATAAGGAAAAAGTAAAAATACTCATATTGCTTAGAATGACGTAAGATCAAATAACCTGCGTCATGTCTTTTTATTCCCTAAATATGTATTATATAAATGAATCTGTGTAATATTACTCTTATGTTATAAGTATGCTTAGTACATACGAGTAACTTCAGTATAATTATATAAACTATAGGTAGGCGCAATGTCTAAACATAGAGGTGATCAAGGATCTAGACATGAACAAGGATCTAGACGAAAACAAGTTAGCAGCAGGATGGGAGAAAGTTCTCATAGGACTCGAACCTCCTCCCACAGTGTTAGATCTCAATCTAATATGAACCCAATACTATCACTTCCTGAAGGAATTGAAGATTTTGCAGTCTATTGTGATGTGTCTCATTATGGTATGGGTTGTGTACTCATGCAAAGAGGCAAAGTAATTGCTTACGCTTCTCGACAGCTGAAGACTCATGAGCGAAACTACACGACCCATGATTTAGAACTTGGTGCTGTAATATTCGCACTAAAAATTTGAAGACATTATCTCTACGGTGTAAAATGTACTATTTACACCAACCATAAAAGTTTGAAACACATATTCGAATAGAAGGAGCTTAATATGCGTCAAAGATGCTGGATGGAGTTATTAAGTGATTATGACTGTGAGATTCAATACTATCCAGGTAAGGTTAATGTAGTAGCTGATGCATTAAGTAGAAAGGAGAAGCCCCAACCTATAAGAATTCATGCATCTAGAATAGACATTAAAACTAGTCTCTTAAATCAAATTAAGAATGTTCAACATGAGGCTCTAGGTAATAATCAAGTAAAGGAAAGAATGATTGGGAGACTAAAGTTGTTGGCAGTTGGAAATGATAATATCCTAAGATTTAACAGTAGAATATGGGTTCCTAGTTTTGGAGGACTACAAGATATAATCTTAGATGAAGCCCACAAGTCTAAGTATTCTATCCATCCCGGTAGTGACAAGATGTACAAAGATCTAAGGAATGACTATTGGTGGCCGGGAATGAAACGATCTATAGCTCGATATGTAGAAAAGTGTCTCACCTGCCTTAGAGTGAAAGCAGAACATCAAAAACCGTCAGGTTATTTGCAACAGCGTGAGATTCCGGAATGGAAATGGGAGAAAATCACTATGGATTTTATTACAAAACTTCCAAGATCAAGTCATGGTTATGATACTATTTGGGTAATTGTAGACAGACTGACTAAATCTACACATTTTCTGCTGATTCGTGAGGACTACAAGATGAACAAGCTTGCCCAGATGTACATCAAAGAAGTAGTCTCACGGCATGGAGTGCCTGTATCAATCATATCAGATAGGGATAGCCGTTTCACTTCTAGGTTTTGGCAAAGTTTCCAATATGAATTGGGAACCAAGTTAACTTAAGCACTGCTTATCACCCACAGACTGATGGGTAGAGTGAACGAACTATTTAGACGTTAGAAGACATGCTTCGTGCATGTGTGATTGATTTTGGTGGTAATTGGGATAATCATCTGCCACTTATTGAATTCGCTTACAATAATAGTTATCATGCCAGCATCAAAGCAACACCTTTTGAAGCTTTATATGAGAGAAAGTGCCGAACACCTATCTACTGGACAGAAGTAGGCGATCAATTGTCAGGACCAGAAATGATTATTGAAACCACAGAGAAGATTCAATGAATCAAAGAAAGGATGAAAAGTGCTCAAGATAGACAGAAGAGTTATGCGGATCAAAGACGTAAACCCTTAGAATTTCAAATAGGGGATAAAGTGATGTTAAAGGTATCACCTCTAAAGGGAGTGATCCGATTTGGAAAGAAAGGAAAACTCAAACCTTGATACATTGGACCGTTT
The DNA here is from genome assembly GCA_024085815.1 of Flaveria linearis. Taxonomy (NCBI): domain Eukaryota; kingdom Viridiplantae; phylum Streptophyta; class Magnoliopsida; order Asterales; family Asteraceae; genus Flaveria; species Flaveria linearis. The sequence goes on along the minus strand of CM044013.1, from coordinate 59,653,017 downwards.
GATATAACAGCCAAAGTAGGACCGGTGGCGTATCGACTAAAACTCCCCGAACAACTAACATGCATACACAATACTTTTCACGTGTCAAATTTAAGAAAATGCTTAGTAGATAAGGCACACCAAATACCATTGGAAGATGTGCATGTTAACGAAAAGCTAAACTTCATCGAAGAACCACTACTTATCAAAGACTAAAAGATTAAAAAGTTGCATAAAAAAATCCCATTAGTCAAGATCAAGTGGTATGCACGTCATGGACCCGAGTATACGTGGGAATTAGAAAATGAGATAAAAGAAAAGTACCCTCACCTCTTTAAGTAAAGCTAAATTTTGAGGACGAAATTTTTGTAAGTGAGGGAGGATGTAATACCCCAAACCTTAATATAATAGTATTACATGTATGAAATATGAAAATCTTTCTTTTATATATATTGTCACATGAGTAAGACGACTATTTGGATGATGGCATGTGACGTCAAGATTTTTCTATTTTAAGAAAGCATTAAATAATAATAAATATTTAATTTTCGATCTTACTCGGTTTTTAATGAAACTTGGGTCGACTCGTAGAGAAAAATAAGCTCGTCTCAATGGCATATTTGAAGTTTTATAAGACGTTATACTTAAAAAGTTATAAGAGAAAAATGAAGTAAGTTATAAGAGAAAAATGAAGTAAGGAGCTGAATTAATTATAATGATATAATAATAATATTATTAAAAAATAATTAAGCTAGCAGGCAGGCACGTCAATTTTGCCTCCCACATCACCAGCTTAACCCTTTCACCTGTGTGCCTGCTTGCTTATAAATAGAGACCTTAGGGTTGTATTTAGATATAAGTTTTCTTGGTAACGCTCTAATATAAAGAGAATCCCGAGTAATCGATACCCCATTTGGTATTGTTATTAGTCATTTTTGGAGCTCAGGTAGGAGCGCGAGTAGGGAGACTCTACATCAGATTGCCGTAGATAGGTTTAAGGTATGTTATCGTTTAAGTTTATGTCAAGTTAATTATTATTTATTTTAGTATTATTATTAGAATTAGTATTAGTATAGTATTATATTTTAGATGTTAGGGTTATTGTTAGGGTTGGGTTTTAGTTAGTCTAGCCTTAGTTGGGCATGGACTGATCAACTATGCTTTAAACAAGGTAGCGCTAGCTAATATCCAGCCATGATAATGACTAGTTAATTGTACCATCGCCTAACTAGGATTACTTAAACTGTATCAGGACCTTGAGATATCACCAGATCATACTAGGAATTGATTATCAACTGTTGAGCAACTGTTAAATAGGTGAGTTATCTTGTCTGTTTTCAAAACTATGATAATATACTCGTTCTGTCTGTACTGGTAATAATTATAATGCTTACATATATGCACGGGTCGGTAGGGGTATACAGGATCCTGGTATATTTAATGGGGTGTGTCAAACTGGCTGAAAAGAGGATAGGGTTCCTCGTATGCATCAGGCACATGCTCATACCTATTTGACGGCCGGGAGGGTCTGACAAACCCACCGCCGGTGGTTGTGGTAAAACCAGGGAAGGCACTGTGCCTATGGACCCAAATATCACAACCCATATTGTATGCATGTCAAAGTTAATTTTATAAACTGTATAGCATGAGCTCACCAGCATTAGCTGACGTCTTTTTGAGTATATGTATCACAGGTAATCAGTGAGACTACTCTAGGAATAATGACGAGACAGTGAAATCTGAAGCTGTAGAAGTTTATAGTTGTTTGATATTGTAATTAAATAATGTATTGTACTCAGAACGTTGTAAGTTTGAAATGAAAACTCAGTTTGCTTTCGCTGTAAGTTGTATCAAGTGTGCACGTCCGCCCGAGTCAAGGGTGGGGTGTCACATTTATCCTCCATATAATGACCACGCATACATCATACTATATAACATTTCTTGCATCATATTAAGCATGTTCATTATCTTTCATTCATTCATTATCTTTCAGTTCATCATAAGCGAGATTGCACAAAGCAAGAGCTCCATATTGATCGACAACGAATGTCGATCCCCATCGGTACATATCATCATGGTAGCTAACCCCCGACAGTTGATCCACACTGCAAGGCACATAGCCCGCTTATAAATACGGATCCATCATCATACATCAGACTCACATAAGTGAAGTCTATCATAGTGCTTGCAAGACTTTTCATCTTCAAAAGGGCCCGGGGTAACATTCGTGAAGTTCCACTTCTCATTAATATTATCTTCCACTTAATATATAGTACATAACTTATTAAGCATACAACATACCAAGTACTAGTCATCATAACATATAACCGACCCTTCGTGGGACAGCGGGGGTTTGGGGGCGGCAGCCCCTAACAACGGGGTCCTAGGGCAGCAACCCCTACTGGGGTCTAAGGGGCAACGCCCCTGGCTGGCAATGCTTGAATGTCTTGATTATCTAACCAAATGCCCAGAACTCATATTTAAACGTACAGCATTGTGAAGAATTGGCTGCATCATGTAACCATTCCATGATAGTATGGTTCTTTTCTTGTAGTGCGTTGATGTACTTAGGTAATTCTTCAAAATTACTATCCCAAGTACCGTAAATATTATTAATAGCAGCCTTTCGAGCATGCCACGCCTTGTTATATGATACGTCAACATTGAGGGTGTCTTTTATATGTGCTTAAATTGTTTGACAGGAAAAGTACTGAATCAGTTCCATCACGTGATGAATCAACCGACGATGAAGACGTGTACGGAATTGTAGACCACAACAATTCTATGGCTAATGCTGCAGTATCCTACGGGGATGTGAACTATTCTGAAGATCCGCAACAATTACGAGGTTATGAGGCTGCTGATTTTGATGATGAAGACCATATGGATATATGGAATAAGGATTCAAAGAAATTCGTGTTGGTATGTATTTTAGATCAAAAGCTAAACTCAAGTATGCAGTGTAGCTATGGAATGTTACACGTAATATGGGAACCTTTTATGGTTGAAAGTAAAGCTATAACTTATAGAGCAAAATGCTACACTACCAACCCTAAGTACAAAAGTGATCTTCCCACTGGTCCTCCATGCAGTTGGTTTGTGTATGCTACTAAACCGACCCATCATACCGTGTTGCGAATTTCTAGATGAGTGAATGCACATAACTGCTTTAGTAGTGTCGTTGGCAACAATAACAGAGGGTTGAAATCATGAAATATTGTAACTCGAATCATCTACTTTATTCGCTAAGAAGTTACTTTTCCCGTCAAAAAAAATTCAAGCACATATAAAGACACCCTCAATGTTGACGTATCATATAACAAGGCGTGACGTGCTTGAAAGGCTGCTATTAATAACATTTATGGTACTTAGGATAGTAATTTTGAAGAATCATATAAGTACATCAACGCACTACAATAAAAGAACCATACTGTCGTAGAATGGTTACATGATGCAGCCAGTTCTTCATAATGTTGTATGTTTAAATACGTGTTCTGGGCATTTGGTCCGATAACCAAGACATTCAAGCATTGTCAGCCTGTTATATGTGTCGATGGGACCTTCTTGAAAGGATCCTACCTTGCTAAAATGCTGATTGTTGTTACCAAAAATGCAAACAACTACGTAGTACCAGTAGCATATGCAATTATGGATGAAGAGACAACTGAAAGTTGGAGTTGGTTTTTGTAGCAGTATTGGTCTCACATTGGAGTTACTTATAACCTTGTGGGTATGAGGAAAAAGTTGTGTGTTATCTCTGATAGACATAAATGAATCATGAATGTAATGAACTCCCTTGAAGACCTGAAACCCCACATGGTTCATGTTTTGTCTCCACACGTTCGTAGCAACTTTATGCATAAGTTCAAGGTTTCCAGTTTGAAAAAAGTTTGTTGGTTAATTGGTAGTGTCACCCAATAAAGGAAGTATGACTACTTTGTCAGTCAAATGGAAAGGGTCAATCCGGAAGTGTGGAATTATTTAAATGCCATTAAAGAAAGAAAGTGGACGCTTCTACATGACAAAAACCAACGTCGGTGGGGTAACCTAATGACAAACATTTCTAAAAGTTTTAACAACACGTTGCGAGGGGTATTTTCCAATAAAGGCTAATATTAATTACATGTTTGAGAAAACCGTTGGGCAATTCAAAATCCACAACGAGATTGCAACAGCTTGCAACATACCGTTACCCCCCTCGCATGTGGTGTTTGTTTCATGGTCGTGATATCACTTCACAGGAACATGTGATAATGAAGTTTGATTACAGAGAGGTAAGGTACAGGGTTATGTCAAAGCTACATACAAATGAAGTAGGTGGAAATGATTATGTTGTGGAATTCACAAAAAGAACATGTACATGTGGTAAGTGGCAAATACAAAGATTCCCATGCTCACATGCAATTGCAGTATGTTGACAGAGAGGTTTATCTCTGTTGGGTTTGTTAGAACATAAAATCATAGTTTAACAATTTAAACTTTCTGAAAACGCAGCGGAAGTATAGCTTTAAAACTGATTTTATAAGCTGAAAATTATGTTCTTCAAGTGACCATTCAAGTGTATAAAACAAACCCATAAATCAAAGGATCATTATATGTGAATGAACATGCTATGTGTACATAAAATAACATAATGTGACAGCCACAATGGGCTGTCAAACTACCTCCTTCCAGCAGCTAAATGTCGACTAAGGAAAGAAGATAGGAGGCTGAAATATGGCCAAAGCTTCAAGGTTGGATGTCCTCAAATGTTGACTCCCACAAAGCTCTAAGTAAGCATCATTCTTGCATGGATTTGGACACCAAAAAGCACCAAAATGAAAGCTGCCAAAAGACCTTCATGATAGTGAACTTCCAGCAGCAAATTTGATGATGTGGGAAGGTGAAATCGACCAAGGTTCCAAGAGAAGGAACCCTCAAGTGTGTATACCCTAAGCCTCATTGCAAACACACCTTCTTGTTAGGTAGAAAACACCAAAATGCAGCTCAAAATTGCTCCAAGAAAACCTTCAATGCTGCTGCCTATTTCCGTAAATAGAGAGAGAGAGAGGAAGAGTTGAATTATGTTGTGTTGCATGTCTATATTAATGAGAATGTGAGAGTCTTGGACAAGTAGTAGTGCTAGACAATGTTGCATGTGCTTGTTCTTCCCAAAGACAAGTTAGTGGAGCATGCAGTTCCTTGTTCTTACCAAGAGAATCAAAGGAATAGAAAACTACACACACACATGCTTGCATCATGGTGGACGGCTTGCATGTTTATAAAAGAAAGATTTCTTTTATAAATAATAAACCACATATATGTATTGTCTAGTATTTTAACTAGTTTGTACAATTAACCAATTAATTGTATAAGTGGTATACTCTCATTATTATTTGGTGTTATAAAACTAATTTAAATAACACTTCAAATAATATTATTGAACAAAATATCCTAATAAATTGTTCCATCTCATATGCAACTTATTTAGAAAACCCATTTTCTAAATTGGTGTAAATATTTAATTGTATGATCATATCATCAATTAAATATTAATTGGTGTTTGCTAAGCTTGTTTTTGGCTATAACCCGACTTGAATCATAACGTACTAACCACATCAATATTCTAAGTGTCTTGGGCACATAGAATCCTACAATCTTCCACTTGCCCAAGATTCATAGAAGATCGTTGCAAGTAGTAAATGGCGCCTAACAACGGTTTACTACCCTTAATACGCATGACTTATGGCCATTCAATAACATCATCCCATTCAAGTACCCTACTTGAAATGATTTAGGTGAATCAATCATCTATCCTTTTGTTACAGATGTCATGTTAAATCCAAGAACACAGAATGATCATTCCTTGTTGATTTAACTTAATCAGGCCTTAGACATCTAACTCTCAACGAATAAGAGGAACAAATTCCATCTTGACTACATACGTTTCTCACAAACACCTCGTATTATACCTGAACATACCCTTATGTACTGTCCACTATTTCAGGACAGTGAAGAATTAGCTCAAGGTATAATATTTGGTGAATATCAAAACCCAATATGTATCTCAGGTCGGAGGATACCAAATGATATTCGCCATTACTCAAATTTACTTATGATCAATCGATAAGATTCCATGTAGTAAAATTTGAGATGCGGGTTAGTCTAATATTTGTATCCCACAAATATCTATGAACCTTGGTAGCAACCCATTGCTCTATATTCATCCTTATGAATATCAACCAATCCAAGTTCATAATAATCTTACCCTCACACTTGTTCCCACAAGTATGAACGACTACGGACATTTAGAGTAAATAATTTACTCATGGATTAAACATGCTAAATTAGAACATTAATTGAAACATTATAACCAAATAATTTTACTCAAATAATAAAGAGTTCCACATATTCAAATACAAAATTTGATCAAGTCCAATCACTAGAATATCGAAGTCCTAAGGCATAGGTATGACTTTCATGCTTTGCCCTTTCAAGGAGCTTCGTGAGTGGATCCGCAATATTTTGATCAAAGTGAACTTTGCGAATACATATCTTTCCCTTTTCAACTTCATCTCTTATGTAGTTGAATCTCCGCTCATTGTGCCTAATCTTTTGATGTGCACGGGGTTCCTTGATTTGAGCAATCACACCCTCGTTATTACAAAAGATTTCTAAGGGGTCTTGAATGGTAGGGACCATCCTTAGATCAATGATAAACCTTTTATTCATGCAGCTTCCAAAGCTGCTAACGAGGCGGCTATGTATTTCTATTTTGTAGTGGACAATGCTACCCTATTCATAATGGAGACATACCCGATTGTGATCGAGTCAGTTTGGAAACTCGCATCCGTGTAACCCTTTACAACGAGTTCCTCTTTCTCAGATCCGTATATTAGAAACATAACCTTAGTCCTCCTAAGGTATTTCAATATACTTTTAACAGCCATCCAATGGCTATTACCTGGATTCTGCTGATATCTTCTTGTCATGCTTAACGCGCATGACACGTCCTGTCTTAGTGCATATCATCGCATATATGATGGATCCTATAGCATACGCATATGGGATGTCCTTCACACAATCTTGCTCATCCTTTGAGCTTAGACATTGAGATGCACTCAATATTGTCCCTCTTTGAATAGGTACCATACATTTCTTAGAGTTTTCCATCTTGAACCTTTCTCAAGATTTTATCAATATATGCACTTTGGTTTAGACCTATCAACCGCCTCGATCTATCCCTATAGATCATTATTCCCAAATATAGGCGGCTTCATCGAGATCTTTCATGGAAAAACAATTTCCAAGCCAGGTTTTAACACCTTCCATGGTTGGAATGTCCTTTCCATATAGTATTATGTCATCAACATACAATACTAAGAATGTAATTACACTCCCACTAGTCTTTTTATACACACAAGCCTTGTCGGCGTTCTTGATGAAACCAAATTTCTTGATCTCTTCATCAAAACATTGATTCCAACTTCTCGATGCTTGTTTCAATCCATAGATTGATTTCTTTAACTTGCACACTTTACTAGGATGTTTTGGGTCGACAAAACCTTTAGGCTAAACCATATAGACATCTTCCTCAAGATATCCATTTAGGAAAGCGGTTTTGACATCCATTTGCCAGATCTCATAATCATAATGAGCAGCTATGGCAAACAATATCCTTATAGACTTTAGCATCACAACAGGTGAGAAGGTTTCATCATAGTCAACCCCTTGAGTTTGAGTGAAACCTTTTGCTACAAGTCTTGTCTTGTAAGTATCCAAGTTTCCATGCATATTTGTTTTCTTCTCGAAAACCCACTTGCATCCAACCGGTTTGGAGTTAATTGGAGGGTCAACCAATTCCTAAACTTGGTTGTCATACATGGATTGCATCTCTACATTCATGGCTTCCAGCCATTTGTCACAATCCGAATTGGACATATCATCATGGTATGTAGTTGGCTCATCGGAGTCAACCTCATAGCATCCATCCATGTAAAATCCATATATTTCAGGTGGAATGCTAACTCTACCAGATCTACGAATGTTTTGTGTGTATTGATCAACCTCTTGACATCATCAACAACCTCTTGTTGACAGCTAGTGTCCACCAAACGTGTATCGGCTTGTGGATCTTGATCTTCATCAAATTCCATTGTTCTATGCGTCACTCCTTCCATAAGAAACTTGGCTTCCAAGAACTCCGCCCTTCGAGCAATAAATTCCTTTTGCTATGTTGGATCAAAGAAGTAGTATCCTAAATAATCTTTGGGATATCCAACAAATATACACTTAGTGGATCGACTTTCGGTTTGTTTTGGGTGTTAAGCTTAACATAAGCTTCACTACCCCATACCTTTAAATATGATAGCGATAGAACTCTTTCATGCCATATTTCAAGAGGTGTCAAACCCACTTTCTTGGTTTGGGACCATATTTAAAATACGGGCCGTGGAGAGTAGTGCGAAAACCCAAGATGATAAAGGTGGTAAGCTCATAGCCTTAATGAATTGAACCATATTCAAATAGGGTTCAGTTTCTCCTTTATCAGAATGAAGAACTTATTTAGTTATATAGAGTTGATTTTCTACTTCATTATTGAAGATTTTGAACATTTCAAAAGCTTCATTCTTATGTGTCATCAAGTGCACACAATAATAACGACTGTAATCGTCGGTAACAGTAATGAAGTATCTTTTCACCAATCTTTGTCATTTTTTTAAAAGGACCACATACATCCAAATGTATCATTCCTAATAAGTCTTTTGGTTCACACTTATCGAATGAAACATTTTCATTTGTTTCCAAAAGACCCTTCTTTTGAAGTTTTTGAATCCAATTCTTGTTTATGTGACCAAGATGATAATGTCAAAGATAATAATAACTTAAACCGATTTTAAGTTTCTTGGTGCTTTATGTGTATAATAAGTTATTATAGGACGAATTGTCATGAACTAATTCATGAATATCATTAAAAGGCATATCCTTAAAATGAAATACATCATCCATAAAACTTAATATTATTATATACAAACTTTAAATCATGACCATATTGTTTTAATAGGAAACATTAATTATGTTCCTAGTCAAACTAGGTGCATACAAAAGGTTTTGAGAACAACTTCCAAACCATTTGTAAGTCTCAAAATAGAGTTTCCCTCTTTGAAGTGCACATTTCTTTTGAATCCCTTTGCAACAATTGCAAGTATGAGTCTCACATTCGGTATCCAATACCCATGTGTTTGAAGAAATGACATTTAATACAATGTGAATCATGAAAATTGTATTCGAGGTTTGCCTAGCATCCCTCTTAATTTTCAACTCCTTGAGACAGGAGGAACAATTCCCTTTTATTGTTCTATCTCTCCATACTCAAAGCATGGATCGTTCTCCTTTACTTTAGGCTTCATAAGCTTAGGTTTTGAGGTTTTGCTTTAACCTTTGCTTTGATGTATTCCTTTCTTTTGGCAATAATTGCCTTAGGATCGAGATTGGCCATTTCTTATAGTCTCCCTCATTGATCGAGAGAATAGGTAGAACCTCTCTACCCATCCCTGCCTCGGTTGCTTTGAGCATTGCGTGAATTTCACCGATGCTCTTGTCCCACCCGTTCATATTACAGTTTATTATGAATGTCTCAAACCTTTAGTTGGGCAATCAAGGATCAAATCCTTGGCCAACTACTTTGAGACAGGATATTTAAGCATGTTGAGGCTATCAATGTGGCTTTTCATCTTAAGAATATATAAGATGATATCGATTGGGTTTCTTCCATGTGACATGCATAAAGTGCTTGAACCGTTTCGAAGCAATCTTATTAAAGTTTGTTGAAGGAACATTTCCTTCAACTAGATTATCATGTCATATGCCCTATGATGTTCCAAACCCTTTCGGAGTTCGGGAATCATATTCCCAACATGAGGTAGGAAACTTGCACAGAATCCTTAATGTGCTTAAGCCAATCGTCAAAAGGCCTTAACATCAACAACGTTGGTTGGTAAGACATGGGATCGTCAAGGACATAGTCCTTTACTCATTTTGATAACGATTCTCAGTGATAGAGTATGGACGGTCGGGGTGGTAGCATTATTGTTTGCGGCCATTCTACAAAATTTACAAAGTTCTTATTAGTATTTCTTAAAATTTTATTTTAATTATTAATACCCTTTTATGTCTCATAGACAATTAATAATTAAAATCTAGAATCCATCGTTACATTCAAATTATGGTTAGGTGACCTTTATCCCATTATTTAATTTAATAAGGTAGTCAATATTTGATAATTGCAACCTTTTGCAACTTCTAGCCTTTATGGGATCGGTTAAACATCTTATGTTTGGTTGGCATGTTTAATCCCATCAACACCATTGTACGCCATGCTTCGGTGACCCTATTCACATGGTTTCCAATTCAAGTCATCCTACTTACACACACGTGTGAGTTTACTCATACAAGTGGTTAAGTGACCTTTATCCCACAAATATGTTAAGCCCACCTCAAAACACAAGTTCCCTAAAAGTGGTTAGGTGACCTTTATCCCACAAATAGTTCTCAAGTGATTCGAGTGTCGTGTAAAAGGATGGTGTTAAACTTGTTTAAAAGGGATTTTTGGTTTTCATTAATTCTAGTTTTGAAAACTCTATGTACCTTGTATTTGCATGCTTTCAAATGCAAGGTATCCTATGGTTTATTTTTTAATAAAACCTCTTTTATTAAATCATTAATCCTTCTAATAACCTTTTATTAACCACTTAATGATTAGAAACCATAAATTTTCAGCTTGTTAAGTTTGCTAATGAGTTTGTTATGCATATCCAAATATCAAACAACAATCATATAACAAACAACCAAACAAGCATAATATAAACAACCACAATATGCATAACCATAGCTACTATTGTGACCACACTTGTTTGCCATCACAAGTGTGGTCATTTGGTCTTTCCTAAGGGTTGAATACAACACAAAATAGAGGTCTTCATTGACTCCCACTTGAACTTGCATCCATATGCTTCAAGACCTTTTTGTGTCTTTGATGTTCATCTTTGGGTCTTCATCTTGTGCATCTTCCTTTTACAAAAATTATATCCTAATACATTTTTCTAATAAAATAAATGCACCTAATCTATTTATTACATAACCAAATGAATAAATAATTACAACCCAAATAATAAACACAAATATTACAACCCAATTGAATGAATTAAAACAACCATTCCAATCATCCAAATGACATAAGGCCTAAGCTAGGTTATGCACTATTATATGACCAATCATAAGCATTATTCAACAAACTAAATAAACCCCATCAAACCCCAAATTTTCAGCCAACATAAACTGAAATTTAGGGTTGTTTGTCCAAACAAGCAACATCCAAATATAACAACCAATTGACATTCCTATCTTTCAAAGTTTAATCATAAGCATAAAGATATAACTTTGAAAGACTTGGGGTTTATTAAATCAACCAAAATCAGCCCCTAATTAGTTGATTAACATCCTTTAAAATGATTTTTAAAGGATAAGAACAAGCAAGCTATTCACATAACCGGCTCTTGATGCCATTGTTGGGTTTGTTAGAACATAAAATCATAGTTTAACAATTTAAACTTTCTAAAAACGCAGCGGAAGTATAGCTTTAAAACTGATTTTATAAGCTGAAAATTATGTTCTTCAAGTGACCATTCAAGTGTATAAAACAAACCCATAAATCAAAAGATCATTATATGTGAATGAACATGCTATGTGTACATAAAATAACACAATATGACAGCCACAATGGGCTGTCAAACTACCTCCTTCCAGCAGCTAAATGTCGACTAAGGAAAGAAGATAGGAGGTTGAAATATGGCCAAAGCTTCAAGGTTGGATGTCCTCAAATGTTGACTCCCACAAAGCTCTAAGTAAGCATCATTCTTGCATGGATTTGGACACCAAAAAGCACCAAAATGAAGCTGCCAAAAGACCTTCATGATAGTGAACTTCCAGCAGCAAATTTGATGATGTGGGAAGGTGAAATCGACCAAGGTTCCTAGAGGAGGAACCCTCAAGTGTGTATACCCTAAGCCTCATTGCAAACACACCTTCTTGTTAGGTAGAAAACACCAAAATGCAGCTCAAAATTGCTCCAAGAAAACCTTCAATGCTGCTGCCTATTTCCGTAAATAGAGAGAGAGAGGAAGAGCTGAATTGTGTTGTGTTGCATGTCTATATTAATGAGAATGTGAGAGTCTTGGACAAGTAGTAGTGCTAGACAATGTTGCATGTGCTTGTTCTTCCCAAAGACAAGTTAGTGGAGCATGCAATTCCTTGTTCTTACCAAGAGAATCAAAGGAATAGAAAACTACACACACACATGCTTGCATCATGGTGGACGGCTTGCATGTTTATAAAAGAAAGATTTCTTTTATAAATAATAAACACACATATATGTATTGTCTAGTATTTTAACTAGTTTATACAATTAACCAATTAATTGTATAAGTGGTATACTCTCATTATTATTTGGTGTTATACAACTAATTTAAATAACACATCAAATAATATTATTGAACAAAATATCCTAATAAATTGTTCCATCTCAAATGCAACTTATTTAGAAAACCCATTTTCTAAATTGGTGTAAATATTTAATTGCATGATCATATCATCAATTAAATATTAATTGGTGTTTGCTAAGCTTGTTTTTGGGTATAACCCGACTTGGATCATAACGTACTAACCACATCAATATTCTAAATGTCTTGGGCACATAGAATCCTACAATCTCCTCTTACTACTGTGCACCAGGTATATACTACTGCAGTCTATTATGAACAATATAATAGGAATTTTCATCCGCTTCGTCACCCTGATTATTGGACGGACCCAGGTTGGAGGATTAGAGGAGATCCATTAAAGATTACCACGAAACAAGGTAGGCGACGCACCCATCGGATACATAATGAAATGGATGTTCGTTGTCATTCAGATGAACATGTTATATGTAGATGTTCAATATGTAGACACACGGGTCACAACATGAATATATGTCCAAACTCACATCCATGATTTTTTGCTTTATGTTTTTTAACTATTATTATGTGTATTTTTATTGATGTTAATAAAGTTGTATCTTTTTTATTTGTTAGCGGAACCCCTCGTAAGTTGTATCACCTCAAATCCTCCTATATATATCACACCTTCTAACTCATTTCTCTTCATTCTTCTCTTCATTTTCATATCAAAACTCTTCATCTAATATTATGGATTCATCTTCATCTTCTTCATCCAACACCAAAAACTCTTCATCTTCTACCATTGTCAACGATTCTTTTGCTTCAACTGCTAACAAAGGTTTGATAAGTATTCGTTCCAGTGAGAACTGCTTCCGTTGTGGTGGTAAAACAGAGGATGGATATTTTTTAAGACCGATACATTAATATGCGTAAGAATATATTATAAACTTTGACTTTTGATCTTTTGGTTATTTAATAAAATGTTTGAATAGTATTCTTTATTTTATAGACATCGTGTGACCGTCCTCAACCAGATAAAGAACCGGAGATGAACCCAGAGTTGATCCCGCAGATGAACCCAGAGAAAAATGAAGACCCGGAAGTATTAAAAAGTGCTTATGTTTATGACAGTCCTGGAAAACAAATAGAAATAACACACAACTTTAATCCTATCCAGGGGAGCACTCATCAGATTCAGAATACTCAATTGAAGATTGTCGTTGGAAATAATTTTGTATTTGTGTTTTAGTATTAATAAAATCATGCTTTTATGTTTTTATTTGTTGGTTGTTTATAAATCAAAACATAATTACTAAAATAAACAATAGATAAAAAATAACAAAACATTTTATATCTTTTTTTTTCATTAATTTATATTACATTTGTGTAGGTTGGGTAGGAATAGGAGCATCAGGAATTTCGTCAATTAACTCATTTAGGTCAAACGGACATGGTGATGCATTTGAAAACCGCACAACATCTGGAAACGTCTGTTGAAAATGAGGGATATATGGTAATGGCTTAGACTGTTGAAACGGGTTTAAAAAATTGGTGTTAGGGGACGCATAAGTATTTGATGTATCCCCTTCCTCATAATTTTAGGTACCCATTTCAAACGGGGTGTTTGATGTTCTACCATAAAAAATCTGGGTTACGCATGTCACTAAATTGTTGGTATGGAGAGCTTAAATGTGATGATTCAAACTGATTCCCTCTGTGAAAGTATTGCCCTCCCATATCCTGCTGTCTCTTATCTTCTTTAATAGCCTGACCACCAACCCTCCCTCCCCCCACCCCTTCTACGTAAACGTTGTAGGATAGGTGGAAGTTGAATCTAAACTGGATTTCGCATCATATGTGTAGGTAGATAGCCTCCGTGATCAACATGTGCAAACTCCATATAACAACTAGCCATGTCCATACCCATTTCATCCCCTGACCTTTGATAAACTTAGCTCATCCCTTCCATCTACATTTAAATATGTTAATAATAATAATAATAATAATAATAATAATAATAATAATAATAATAATAATAATAATAATAATAATAATAATAATAATAATAATAATACCAGCATTGTCATTCTTTGTCCTTTGTTTTGAAACCCATGCGGGTTTAGGTCTTGATGACTTGGGTTCGTTACATATGTAACGGTATGATCCATATACCACCTCATGTATGATTCGGACGCAACTGTCATATATGTGAAACTACCATTCACAAGAGTATCATGTCTCGACTCCCATGCTTGAAGATAAAAATTATGCTTTTCTTTCCAATCACTATTTCTTCCACCTCTATGAGCAATGGAATGGAGTAGAAAATGTTGTTAGTAGTACACTTATTGGGATTGGTTGAGCCATCCCAAATTGTCGTAAAACCCTGCTAGCATAGTGGGGCTCAACGCATTCCCAACAGATGAGATATGTGTCACTCCTCCAGCACGTATGACCATTTGTACAAATTTGAGGTAAATATTGGATAATATGATCATAAGTCCTCCAGTTAAACTGAAATAAGTAACACATAATTAAATTTATAGCTCCTTGTAGTAACTAATGTTTTAAAAATATATGATTAAAATGTTAATACCATCCTGTCATTTAACGAATATAATATGGATCGGTACGCGCTCAGGCAATGCGGAGTGGTGTTAACATAGCTAAGTTTGCCGCCTTGCCATCTTTCAAAAATATTCAAATAAACCAACGCTTAATCGATAAATTTTTATTATTAAACATACAAGTAATACATGTATAAAAAATTTGTACGTAATTTTAACATACCTTGCATCGTAGGGTTTTGTAAAATAAATAACGTGGTTATTAGTTGGAGCGATGGGAGGTAATCTTTCCCACGCCCATAGTTGTAGCAAGAATAACGGACCCCAAATATCAGTTACTGTTTTTTTGTTGCTCTACAAAGTTGTCTATACAACCATGCTAAAACTGCACTACCCCAGCTTAGTTGCCCATAAGTATTTAAATTTTCAATGTGGGTTAAAAAATTAATATGCAACATGTTGGAAGACGTATCTGGGAATAAAGTTGTCCTAATTAAGTAAAATATAATTAATCTAGCACGCTTTACACATTGCTCTTCGGTGGCATCATGAGGAAAGTCTTTTCTTATTTTATTTAGAATAGCAGCCAAATTAATTTGGTTATCTTCCACCATGCGTGAATTAAGAGAATAACCAGTAAATTGTTCAAACCTCATTAAAATCTCACTTTTATTCATCAACTCATCAGTGCCAGAAATAACATCACCATCACCCGTAAACCCCATAATACTTTGACATCTTGGAGGGTGACCGTGCACTCTCCAATAGGTAAGTGAAAAATGTGTGTCTTCGGCCGCCATCTCTCTACCAAAGTAGTAATGAGATCACAATCAAGTTTATGATATCCACAGTCGATAATACCTCCGAAACCTGCCAACCTTATGTGCACATGACATTATGCGGGATAGGCTTTTTAACAATGTGTTTCCAAAAACTCTTATCACCCCTTCTAGCTCTAAATATACCAGCATCACTCGGTGGATTTTGAAAATAATGAGCTGCTCTATGCTCATCACCCAAGAATAATAACTCATTGTTAATAGGACCCGGTGTAATTCGCCAACTCATTTTGTAAATTTTTTTATAATGCAGATATGTAAAGAATATGTGTTAATATGGATTGAATGAAATTATTAAGGGATTGAAATGTGTTTGTAACGATTGCGAATGAAATCAAATTTAGTGGGAATTTATGGTTGGTAAAATAAGTGGATGGAGTTCAATATGGGGTTGGTAAGTAAATCGAGTGATTGTGAGTTGTCCATGTACTACCCGTCGAACCTAATGGAGGGTTCTTGTACTACCCGTCGAAGCCAAAGGCGGGTTCTGTCCCCTTTGTCGCCTTTTGTACTACCTGCCGATCTCAATGGTGGGTTCTGTGGATCCCCTAAAACCTTGGCAAAACCAGCCAACCACAATGGCGGGTACCCTTTTTTGTGCAATTTTCCCTTGAGAAACCCTTAATGTCAACCACTTTTGAAAAATTAATCTATTTTTGAAAAAAAAAACCTAATTTCATTCTATAATGATTTGAAAAGAGTTTCATTTTAAAACAAAACTACACAACCCTATTTTTATTATTAGTTTTCTCGTCCATTTTAATAAGTATTTTAACGTAGAAAATGAATTTGTATAGTAGGCTTTTTATTGTTACATACTAGCGTACTTTGAACATATTCAACCACTAGGGTTGGTGACCCAATGGAAGAGGCATTGCCTCTAGGAGAACCATTATGAAAGATGTAAGGTTCAAACCTTGACAAGTGTAATATATATGTGGGGTGTAGTTTAGGAATAAGAGTAGGATTAATTTGTAGTTCTAAAAAAAACTTGGAGCATATCTAAATGTTATAACAAAGACATTTTTCAAAGGACAAAATGCATTTATAAATAACAAATTTTCATTATGATAGCGAAAGGTGTAACAAGTTGTTAAATTATTTTTAATGATTTTATGCAAAAAAAAGAACATACAATCTGCTAAATTGATTACAGACGACAACATAAAAAATTTTCATTACCCGCTACTAGAGAGAATCCCTAATTAGTTTTTTACCCAAATTTAAAGATATTATATCGGTTCAAGGATTTTTTGCTTGAAGATTTCACATAAAAGAAAGAAGGCAAACTGAAGAATACAAAATCATTGTTAAACTAGGTCGTAGGTCTAAGTTTTTCTTTTACTCAGAAGCTTTAAGCAAGCTACATACCCTTATTTGTAATCATTGCTAAAACAGTGGTGTGTGCAAATGGTATATATATTTTGATAAAGGATTTTCACACAAATTCAGTTTTAATTGATTTTTACTTATACTAAGCTACACATACAAAAGACAAGTATACATATCAGGGTAAGATAGTGTTGGTAAGAATAAAAAATCAATCCGTGAACACAAAGTCTACTTAATAACCCTTATATTTGACTATCAGAATGAGTTTTGATTTGAGAAAATGATTAATTGTATTAAGGTAACCAAAATTTTAAGATTTTTAAAACAATAATATTAAGTAAAACTGAAAAGTAAAGTTTGAGACTTTTGAGGATAAATCAGGAAATTAATGCTATCATCCTAGTTGAGATTACACTTATATAAATGTGATGAATTGCGTGGTGTGGTTACAAATATAGGTTTAAGTAGTTATGTTAATGTTTATAAACGCTAGCCAGCGTGGGTTATCGTAAACCGCCTCCGTAGTGACAAGGAAAGTTGCAACGAGTACTTACGAAACAACCACCGAGCCCCTAGTGACGTAGGTAATGCTTGTGCACCCTTCTAACATACGATTTCAAAAAACATAACTTAATTTAAAAAAAGTTGATCAAGTTCCTTTTTAACATACCATTAACTACAAAAAACCATAACATTTACTGTAGATTTCTCCGACTAATAAAGGGGAACCCCCAAATGATCAGAACGTTAAGGTAATATAATCTTTAATAACCATTTCTAGTTCATTAGTCATGAATTTATTATGAAGACATGTTCATTAATAAAAGTTAGTTTATACGTTTTTCAACCTTGTATGACATTCAAAATTACAAACCATAAATTTATAACCTCCCGTTCAAATGTAGATGAGACCCATTAAGAGTTTACACAAGATTACCATAACATAAAGCACCATTAGTTTATTACAAAGTATATAAGTTTCATCAAATTACCCTATATATGAATAAAGGAATGACATCAGCAGTCTTCTTTGGTTTTTTAGTGGTTTGACCATAAAGGTTTGAGGGGTTTTCATTTTAACCCCCTCCCCAAATGTGTTTACAGAGAACAGTTTCTTTATCTTCTCTGCAACTTAGTTTGGTGGCCTCAGCTCTCCGGCTGATCTGAGTGGGCGACGACTTGGATGCCGCCGGTGGTCCCAGTGGACCGCCTTTGGTGGCGTCTGGCACCTCTTTATGATGTTCCTGTTTATCGTCCCACTCTTGAATCTGCATGTTCGCTTAGAGAGAAAGGTTTTCGATTTTAAAGGACCTAGAGAGAGAGTTTGGGGTTTGGTGTCGCGGTTGTTACCGGGGTGCCTGGTGGTGGGATGAGCGGCGGTCCTAAACCGCATACAGTTACACGGATGGTTCGCGTGTTGCCGGTGGAAGTCGTTGGCCAGCTTCTCCCATGCTCTTGTCGGTTGTCATTACCGCTGACGTCATCTAATGGTGGGAAAACCCCCAATCTGTGGCTGTCTACGGATGGAGAGGGGGATTATGTGTTGCCCGGAGATGCCGCCAACGATGTTCTCCCACGGTTGGCGGTGTGTCTCGGCTATTGTTGCCGATGGAGGCGATGATGCGGCCGGTGCTTCTTCATGCGCTTTAGGTGGTTTCTGTTTTGCTGCGATAAACTCCGAGCATCCGACCCCTTCTTCTACCACCTATGCGAGAGGAGTTTTAGGTTGTTGTGGAGGGAGAGGGGTGCCGCTGCCGCCTCCGCCGCCATCAGCCGTCGCTAGGGACGTTAGTGTACCAACTGGCCTCCGTTTGGCCACTGTCAGTAATGGTTGTACGGTACCCGCAATGTGTGCACGGTCGTAGTTAGGGTTTGTGCCGCTGTGTATAGGCGGTGGTTGTTAGGGTTTGTTTGGGGAAGGGGAACGCTAGGCTCTGTCATACCGGTGAACCGGTGACGGTCCCACCGCCACAGTGTTTACATGGTGGTTGTTGAGGTTTGTTTGCCCAAATTGAGCGGTGGTCGGTTGGTGTTCCCCTTTCCATGAGCCGACTTATGGCGGTGGTTCTCGGCAAAGAAGCAGGGGCAGGTAGGCTGACCCTTTTTCCATCCACATCATTTATCAATAATACACCATGTGTTGGTGTTTATGAGTCGATGAATGGCGACCGTCATCTGAGACCCGTGTACCTCTGTTACTTTTAGTTGATTGTTCAAAATTATTAGGGTCTTATTTTTGTATGCTTCTGGTTTCTTGGTTATTGCTATGATGACTGTGGCTAAGTGGTTGATTGGCGTGGCATACTTAATGACTGCAGTGTGGTGTTCTACACGCGCAACTTGTGTTGCAGCCATGGTAATCTATGTCTGTTATTTAAAACAAACTCAGCTTCGCTTAAAAAAAGGCTATGATGGTAGAAACAATATGTGTTTATCCGACCCTTGGTTCAATTTTCTCCATTTTAAAGACGCGCAAAGCGCGTCGGGGCATCATCCCTAGTTAGAATAATATTATGATTTTAGCTCATAATATGCTTAAACCTAACAACAACTAATATAGAAGATACATATAAAATCATCGGTGAAATGGAACAATTAATCGGTGATCCATAATGTTTGATGTTTATTCTAAGTATTGAATGTACCACTCGAGCCTCCTAGGAGCCTTCAAGTCTAGATTCCTGAGAGAAATTAGTAGAGTTGTGCCCTTCTAAAAGCTCCCTCAAGTGTTTCAAATAAGTTGTTATTTATATGTTTTCAGGAGTGTCAGGCACGACCCCGTGCCTCAAAAAGACGGCCCTATGCTAGTATGATGTACATGAAAGTTGGTCCGCTCGTACGTGTAGAAGTGGTCGGGCATGAGCCCATGGTAACGCTGTGTTCCTGAGATTTTTAATGAGAGGAAGTGGAAGGAAAGGAGAGGAAAGTAAAAAAGTAATTGTGTTCTATAATTTTTTATGGGAGAAAGTGGAAGGTAAGGAAATGAGGTGGAAAGGAAATATTTGTTTTTATGTCTAATAACCCTGGGGTTTACTTTACTTTTAGTTCTAATCTTTGTTTTTATGCATGTTTGACATTATTATTTGTTTAATTGGCTTCCTACCCTTGACTTCTAGTTCTTGATATGATTATGTTTGTTTAAAATTTTTCATGAAATTGGTAAAAAACGTATTAGCTTCAGATGGCAATGATCAATAAAGTGCATAAAAATAGAGACAAATAAATCTAACGGTACAAAAAGTGTTTCCCAATCTTAACATATTATATATGATGCACATAATCTCCTCAGAGATTCCTTTACAGAATACATTTCACCTCTCCCGACCTTTGTAGTGTCAACTCTCAAAACACGTCTTCCAATTCCAACAACAAGAACTTCCTGAAGCACATAAAACTCTCCCAATAAATCTTAACATAATATCAAAAGAAAAAGAATTTAGAAAAATACATTTTTACTAAATATCTATTGCTAGTTTATGACAGTGCCAACAAACTCGAGAATGAATAGATTCCCCTTCTCCTACAATCTAAATTGCAATAAGTACATCCCCTGGCTTAACAAGTTGACTTCTAGGTTTTAGTTTTGTTTGTTTAATGCTAGAATCACCTCCATTCTCATTAGGGTGATCTTTTTATATAAATATGGTATTTGGCAATAACTTAGACCCTTGTTATCCTATTTTTATTAATATGAGTGTTAGCATTTAGCAAATTAAATCACCACCATGTTGATTTTAATGAATCACCACTAGGTTGATGTAAGTTTGATAGATATTTGAATTTGGT
This sequence comes from Flaveria linearis, assembly GCA_024085815.1. Lineage (NCBI taxonomy): Eukaryota > Viridiplantae > Streptophyta > Magnoliopsida > Asterales > Asteraceae > Flaveria > Flaveria linearis. The sequence continues at coordinate 59,632,038 of CM044013.1, read as the reverse complement.
GTAAAATTTCATTAGTCAGGTCCGGTTTGAATGGTTTCTGCACACTCCTATTTTATTTGTCTTGTGCTCTAATGAAATAAAAAAATTTAACAGCAAGTTACAATGGATAATGAGATATTCAACTTAGCTCATTTTGCACGACCTAGACAATTACAAGTAGCTTACTTGATTTGCTTGTTGGTGGTTTTCATGACAAGATGTAATTTGTCTACCAAAAAACATACTAAGTTACCTACGAGAGATGAAATTTTACACCGATGCAATGTGCAAGAAGAGATGTTATGCGACCTTTCAACTAGTGGTAAATGTCGTGAACTTATCCATATGAGTGACAAAACTTTTAAGACATTATGCAATCTCATTGCATATTGTAGTTATGATTTGAGAAATCCGTTTGCCACTATAATATATATAAATCGTCATTTTGGATCAACAACAAGTTGGTGCCTCCATAGAGTTTTGCGAGCTATTAGATATTTAGAAATTCATTATATTGAACAACCTAAAGGTGATATTGTCACAAATAAATTCAAGAAAAAAGAGATTTTATCCTTTCTTCGAGGATTGTATATGGACAAATGATGGAACAATGTTCATGTCAAAGTACCGAGTAAAGATTCCCCTATATATGATGGTCGTAAGGGATACCCAATAACAAACATATTGTCTACTCATACATTTAATCTAAAGTGTACGTATGTTTTAACTAGCTGAGAGGGAACTACATCAGACTCAAGAATACTAAAGAATGTACTTACTAGAGATGATAAACTAGTAATTCCAACGGGTATTTTCTTACACTTCATTTTCTTAATTGTGTGATATTTTATAATGAAACTAACTAGAACTTACTTATAGGTAGATATTATTTAGTAGATGCGGGTTTGCTTCATATGAGTACACTATTGTTGGGTTCAGTGGTATATTCGTTAGATTTATTTATCAAAACAGTTTTGGTAATTATTAATCAGATTAATAACAGTTAACGCAGCGGAGTAATAATAAAATACCAGAATGAACCCGACAGGATCTGGGTTACAAACAATGCAAATACAGAATATTAATAACCTACTGATGAGATATAATATACCTTTGTGATTAATAATTAACCGTTTGAGACACCGAAGGACAACGAATGAATGCTAGAATCAACGAACACTAAATTGGAACACAGTGGTTGCGACTCTAAGAGGCGTGATCCACGGTTGCAATCAATATATCGGTTGTTTGTGATAGGAAGAAAATTCAACTATTCCTCTCTTTTCTTTTTCTGAGATGATGAAGAATTTTCTTTGAGAGTTGCAGAGAGATTGTAGAGTGAAAAAGCAATCTCAAATCGAGCGAATGATTTTGGTCATATTATGCAGACAATGTATAAGCATTATTATTAGAAAAAAAGGAATAATGGGCTGCTAGCTGGAGCCATGTATATGCAATCACATGGACATGTTCTCCTTTTTTTTCAAAAGCTAAAGGTGAAATGCACATGTAATCATGAACCAATTCTCCTTTTTCTTTTTTTTTTTATTTTACAGATCACGATCGCAATTAAACCGAAATCAACGCTTAATAAATAAACATTTATACTAAATAATTTATAACAATTATAAATTATAAAACTCGATATAGTTCGTAAGCGCCAGTTAATCAAATTAAGTGGACTTAATATTTGTTGCCCAAGGTGTAACTCTTACGGGTCATAGCTCGGTTGGCAACGTGACGTAACCGAACCCGTACATAATCCAACAAGCTCCCACTTGGACGACATTCGGTTAAATTCCACGTAGACAGTCAGCGGCGCTCTAGCTGCACATGGCTGCCCCCAACAAGGTATGACACTTTAAAGTCATTAACCAAACATCTTCTTCTAGTATTATTTTACTATAACAAGACAATAAACTTATGGTAATCATAGTTATTTATCCTTTCTGTAAAAGACATCAATTGAGTCATTGAGATTAATTCTCATATAGGACTCAATCATTATAGTTCTCGATCTAGATTCAAAATGGTCCAATCAAACACACAGTCAGTTTGGGTGAGGCCTCACACTTCAACAGTTTGAATCAACGAGGGCGCCACGATGTCTAACTGCTACATATAATGTAAGAGTACAGAATCCCTTATTGACTACATACAACTCCTACTGAACTTCAGAATTATTCCCAACCAAAGCCTTTATGACTGGCAGTTACGCGACAGCGGTTGACAGTGATCAAAGAATAACCCTCGGTAAATGAAAGTTCTAGTATGCATCTCAGGTCATAGGATACTAAATGAGTATACCAGTATCAAAGAATCTTATAATAAAGATGGTTTGTGGCGAGTTACATCCAACGTCATTCATAATGAGGTCTGTGAATTTAGAAGTCAACTCCTTGAGTCTAAATTCAGAATAGTCTTAATTCAGAATTGTTCCCACAAGTCTGACTGACTATGGATAATTTAGAATACAATATCCATGGATTAAACGTATTAAAATTGAACACAGTTATAGGATTCATAATTGTATCTATATCAGTAGATCAAAATGAATTCAAAAGTATAACTGTTTAAAAGTTCATACATCCAAATACTAAATCAAAACATATCACTAGCTAATCTAAGCCCGATCGCATTTCTATGCAGATCATGCTTGTTCTGAGTCATGGGCTTAGTAAACGGGTCTGCTAGGTTTTGATCTGTGTCGATTTTTTTTATCACGATGTCTCCCTGTTTCACTATGTCCCATATATAATGAAACTTCCTCTGAATGTGCTTGGCCCTGTGATGAGATCTGGGCTCTTTGGCTTGAGCAATAGCACCTGTGTTATCACAAAATATCTCGATTGGTTGCTGAATACTTGGAACCACATCGAGATCGGCTATGAATTTCTTCATCCAAGCAGCTTCCTTTGCAGCATCAGATGCTGCAATGTATTCAGATTCAGCGGTAGAATCTGCCACCACACTTTGCTTGGAACTTTTCCAAGAGATGGCTCCACCATTGAGTGTGAATACAAAACCAGATTGTGAGCGAGGGTCGTCTCGGTCAGTTTGAAAACTAGCATCAGTGTAACATCTTACAGTGAGCTGTTCTTCAACTCCTCCATATATTAAAAACATGTCTTTAGTCCTTCTCAAGTACTTCAGAATGTTCTTAACTGCAGTCCAATGGGCAAAGCCAGGGTTTTGCTGATAACGGCTAGTAATGCTCAAGGCATACGAGACGTCAGGTCTAGTGCACAGCATAGCATACATGATCGAACCAATCGCTGAAGCATATGGAACCTTTTCCATTCGCTTAATGTTAATGTCCGTTGAAAGAGATTGCGATTTGTTCAACACGGTACCTTTAGTCATTGGAACACCTCCTTTCATGGAGTTTTCCATCTTAAAGCGCGTCATTATTTTGTCTATGTATGTGCTTTGACTAAACCCTAGAAGCCGCTTAGATCTATCCCTATAGATCTTTATTCCTAGAATGTAAGCAGCTTCTCCAAGATCTTTCATTGCGAAACAAGCTCCCAACCATTTTTTAACTTCGTTAAGCATTGAGATATTGTTTCCAATGATCAGTATATCATCCACATACAATATGAGGAACGATATAGTGCTCCCACTAGCCTTTCTGTAAACACAAGGCTCATCTTCACTTTTGACAAAACCAATTCGACGATTCTCTGATCAAAATGAAGATTCCAGCTATGGGATGCCTGTTTAAGTCCATAAATGGACTTATTCAGTTTGCACACCTTATTTGAATATTGTGGATCGACAAAACCATCGGGCTAAACCATATAGACATCTTTAGAGAGATGTCCATTTAGAAAAGCGGTTTTGACATCCATTTTCCATATCTCGTAATCATAGTACGCGGCTATGGCAAGCAATATCCTAATCGATTTGATCATAGCAACGGGTGAGAAAGTTTCATCATAGTCAACACCTTGAGTTTGAGTGAAACCTTTCGCAACTAGCCGTGCTTTATGGGTGTGTACATTTCCATGCATGTCGGTTTTTCTCTTGAAAAGCCACTTGCTCCCTACAGCCCGTGAACCGGGAGGTAGGTCAACCAAGTCCCATACTTGATTGTCTCGCATGGATTGCATCTCGGCGTTCATGGCATCTAGCCATTTCGCAGATTCCGGATCTGAGATAGCAGATTCGTAGTTAGTAGGTTCATCACCAGAATCAGCTACTACCAGAACCTCAGGACCCTCTAGATTCCAAAGATATCTGTCAGGTTCTTTGCGAGTTCTGCTACTTCTGCGAACGCTTGTGTTTATGTCTGAATCAGTAACAATTTCTTGTTGTTCAGACGCACCGACTACATCAGCGTTTGTTTGTGGTTCTCGAATTTCTTCAAGATCCACAATATTACTTACAGTTCCTCGATCAAGAAACTCTTTCTCGAGGAAATATGCCTTCCTTTTGATGGAAATCATATTTGCATCAGGATGGTAAAAGTAATACCCGCTTCTATTATAGTATCCAATGAAAATAGCTTTTTCGCCTCGAGGATCTAGCTTGTCATTAGACTAACTAGTGACATAAGCATCACATCCCCATACTCTAAGGTAAGACAAATTGGGTTTAGACCCATGCCATATCTCATATGGAGTTTTATCTACCTTCTTAGTCGGTGCCAGATTGACAAGGCGGGCGGCGGTCATAAGAGCATAACTACAAAAGGAGTGAGGTAAGTTAGTTCTACACATCATCGATCGAACCATATTAAGTAGGGTTCGATTTCTCCTCTCACTCACGCCATTAAGTTGGGGTGTGCCCGGTGGAGTGAACTGTGAAACAATTCCACATTCCTTTAGATGATCAATGAACTCTTGACTTAGGTATTCTCCACCTCGATCTGATCGAAGTGCTTTGATAGTCTTATCAAGTTGGTTTTCTACTTTGTTTTGAAACTCTTTGAACTTTTCAAAGGTTTCATGTCTATGCTTCATAAGGTAGACATAGGCGTATCGACTATAATCGTCAATAAACGTAACAAAGTATCTTTCGTGATTTCTAGACATGGTTTTGAAAGGACCACATACATCAGAATGTATAAGTGCTAACAGATCCTTAGCCCCTTCACTAACATGGGTGAAAGGATCCTTTGTGAGTTTGCGAGCTAAGCAAGATTCGCATTCATCAAAAGATTCATGTCCTGTGGATTCAAGAATCCCTTTGGACTGAAGCCTTTTCACACGGGCCTTGCTTATGTGGCCAAGTCTACAATGCCATAGAAACGTATCGTTAATTCCAGATTTGATACGTTTAGAAAGAGTATATACATTATTGTTTGTTTGAATATCAATCTCATAAATACCACTTCGAGGTTTAGCCTCAAAATAAAAGATATCATTCAAGTAGGCAGAAATAACAACATCATTAAAACATACTTGAATCCTTGTTCAAACAATAAAGAAACTGAAATAATGTTTCTTGTTAAACCAGGAGCAAACAAACAATTATTTAAAGTAATTACAAGACCAGATGGACAAGAAAGATGATATGTTCCAGTTGCTAGAACCGGTACTCTTTTCCCATCACCAACGATGAGCTCCATGTCGCCTTGTTTCAGTTTCTTCCACTTTTCAGGCTCCTGCAAGACATTAATGATGTGGTAACCACATCCAGTATCAAATACCCATATGTTGCTGGAAACAGTGAAAAGTTCAATAACATAAATCAGAATACCTGAAGAAGAGCCTTCACCATTGGCCTTCTTCACCTTCAGCTTGGCTAGATAGTCAGGACAGTTACGTCTCCAGTGTCCCATCTTATTGCATTCAAAACAGCGTTGCTCCTCAGGAGGGGGCGCTGCTTTGTTTTTAGCCAGCTGTTTGTTGTTGGTGGCAGGCTTGGCAGCAACAACTTTACCTTTACCCTTATTGATATAAGTTTTTTTCTTGGGGTTTGGTTTCCTAACACCAGTAGATCGGACCATCAACATTTGACTGGCTTTACCTGGTATGTTTTGCTCAGCAGTTTTGAGCATACCGTGTAGTTCAGCTACACTCTTAACCCACGCATTCATATTAATGTTCATTATGAACTGGTCATAAGAACTAGGCAAGGAGTTCAAAATGAAGTCTACTGCCATTTCATCTTGCATAGGATAACCAAGTTTGGCCATTTGGTCGATGTACCCTTTCATTTTAAGCACATGGCACTAACAGGCGAGCCTACTTGCATTTTGCAGGATATAAGCTGCTTCATGGTATCATAGCGCTCTTGTCGGGCCTGTTTCTGAAACATGCCCTTAAGTTGCTCAATCATGTCAAATGCAGTCATGTCCTCCATGTTCTTCTGGAGATCAGGAGACATGGTGGCTAGCATAAGGCAGGCTACCTCATCGACATCCTCCTTAAATTTTTCCCAAGTTCTACGGGCTGCGGCCGTATTGTTTTCAGGCTCGTTGGGAACAGCGCTATCTATAACATAGAGCATTTTCGCCATCTTGAGAACCAATCTCAGATTGCGGTGCCATGTGAGAAAGTTGGTGTTATCAAGTTTCTTTTTCTCAAGAATAGACTTGAGAATGAAGGAGTTGTTGGTTTCTGAAGACATCTATAAGCAAAATAAATTAATTAGTATTTTCGATGTATTGTTTCCTTATTTTAATTAATGACCCATTTACAGTAATTTTAAATAAGGAATGAGAATCTGGCTTGGTCAGTCACTAAAGGCAGCTGGGGCACGCAACATTAGTAAGTGATTATGCAGATTGACAATGTTTATCAATTGTGAAAATTGCACAACTCTCTTGTATGAGGCCGCTACGACAACATTTGTCAATACATTGATACGTTTAGCCTCATCTATGCCCACTTTTCTCTCTAGACAGCTGTGGCACGTAACAAGAGAAAAGTAATAGTCATCCTAAAACAGTTACTTGTGAAAGGGCCGGATGTGTCAACAAAACCCTTGCACCTTGGAAGAATAAACTACACATCAAGTGTGGTGCTGTGGCTCCAAACACTGATGTTTCGCTTAATGTTCCAAGTGTTCCTTATAGTAGGGTGGCATAGACTATTGATTTTTATCTATGGGATCCAATTTTAGTGTTTACCGAATAGGGTCAAACACAACGTATAATTAAGTTATACGTGCGTCGTAAAAGTTAGTTTTACAATATATAGTTCGTGATAATAAATGACGAACCCTTTCAGCTCTCGGGACACCAGATTTTAATACCCTATTAAAACTAGGTTCATCGCGAGATAGACAACCGATTTTTAAGTTGATAATTTTAAATTATTAAGATTTAAGTTTTAAAATTTAAACTAATTTTAAATTTGAAAACTTATCTAGTTATCCTTTTAAATGGATAATTAATTTTAATTTAAAAATTATCAAGTTTTAAGTTTTGAAATTCAAACTAATTTTGAATTTGAAAACTTATCCGATTATCCCATTTAAAACAAACAATTTGTTTTAATAATTTAACAAGTTGTAAAAATAAGTTTAAAACTTGTTATTTATTTTGATTGTAAAAAAACTTTTTTTAATTAGTTTGATATTAGGTTGGTGATATAAAATAAAGCAACCATAATAGCAAAATAATATGTAAATCTAATGGCTATGATTGTTTGATCTCGCTAGAGCCAAATAGCGAGATCAAGCTAGGTCATGGGTGAAAACACAAAACAACCACAAGGATGGACCTAAGTGCATCTAGTTGTCTTGATGAGCTCCCACTGACTCCTTGATTTGTCTTGTCTCCAGTTTTGACTTCGGGTCTTCAAATATTACAATATTTACAAAAGAAATACAAAATAAAAGAAAACTCTAATCTGTTACAACTTTATGCCATCAAATGGGCCAAAAACCATAAAACCAAAAACTTTAACAATAACAAATCACATCACAACCATTCAACCACATGGTCTAGCTAGATTTACATATTAAAACACAATCAAAATAATACGGGCAATCTTTTGGTTAATAGATATTTAACCAAAATAAACAAGTTGCCTAAAATAATATAAATCAGAAACTTCAAATAATTTTAAAGTTTGTGATTTATAACCAGTTAACAGACCGGATCTGATTTGCGTGTTATAAGCCTGGCTCTGATACCACTGTTGGGTTCAGTGGTATCTTCGTTAGATTTATTTATCAAAACAGTTTTGATATTTATTAATCAGATTAATAACAGTTAACGCAGCGGAGTAATAATAAAATACCAGAATGAACCCGACAGGATCTGGGTTACAAACAATGCAAATACAGAATATTAATAACCTACTGATGAGATATAATATACATTTGTGATTAATAATTAACCGTTTGAGACACCGAGGGACAACGAATGAATGCTAGAATCAACGAACACTAAATTGGAACACAGTGGTTGCGGCTCTAAGAGGCGTGATCCAAGGTTGCAATCAAATATATCGGTTGTTTGTGATAGGAAGAAAATTCAACTTTTCCTCTATCTCTTCTTTTTCTGAGATGATGAAGAATTTTCTTTGAGAGTTGCAGAGAGATTGTAGAGTGAAAAAGCAATCTCAAATCGAGCGAATGATTTTGGTCATATTACGCAGACAATGTATAAGCATTATTTATTAGAAAAAAAAGGAATAGTGGGCTGCTAGCCGGAGACCATGTATATGCAATCACATGGACATGTTCTCCTTTTTTTTTTCAAAAGCTAAAGGTGAAATGCACATGTAATCATGAACCAATTCTCCTTTTTCTTTTTTTTTATTTTACAGATCACGATCGCAATTAAACCGAAATCAACGCTTAACAAATAAACATTTATACTAAATAATTTATAACAATTATAAATTATAAAACCTGATATAGTTCGTAAGCGCCAGTTAATCAAATTAAGTGGACTTAATATTTGTTGCCCAAGGTGTAACTCTTACGGGTCATAGCTCGGTTGGCAACGTGACGTAACCGAACCCGTACATAATCCAACAACTAATGACGCCATCTAGAGGTGTTAGATATCATTTGAAAGAGTACTCTACTTGTGCCCCTGAGAATTCAAAGGAGTTGTTTAACCTTCGTCATATGAGTACACTAATGACGCCATCTAGAGGTGTTAGATATCATTTGAAAGAGTACTCTACTCGTGCCCCTGAGAATTCAAAGGAGTTGTTTAACCTTCGTCATGCATCATGATAATTGAACGAGCATTTAGTGTCCTACAAAATAGTTTTCCTATAATTAGAAGTACAACAGAACCATTTTACCCTTGTGAAACACAATCTAACATATATCTGGCATGTTGTATTATACACCATTTTTTACTAGAGGAAGATCATGATGAAGATCTAGAAGACGAGGTCAATAACGAGGTGTTAAATAGATCACAAGAGGAAGAGCGTCATTATATAAGAGACACATACGAGGGATGTCCAGTAGTGGAACAACTAAGAAACTCAATTGCAAATGAAATATGGACCAATTATTTGTTATATCCAAACATCCAAGCAATGAAATAGATATGTCAAAATAGTTTTAGAATGGTTGTGGTTTGTTCTTCAATGTTATGGTTTCGATTAATTGGATGATTTGTTTTTTTTTATTTTCATGTGCATTCTATCATTAGATTTATCATAAGCCAGGATTTACATGTCTTACTGTTTATAAAAATTAATACACTTATTAATAGTTAATATGTCAATGTATCCTTCTTATATATGTTACCATGTAGAATTCATCATGAACAAACACGAAGCCACTGGCAATATGGGTAAAAAGACATGTAAAATGGACAGAGAATATGGATAATGCATTTATTCTAGAGATGATAACACAACAAAATAAGGGTAATAGGATTAATGGTGCATTAACATCACAAGCATACAGTAATATATTTGTTGAGCTGAGTAAAAAGCTTGAAATGGATTTTACCAAAAATCATTTGAAGAATGTCTAAAAACATTGAAAGACCATTTTTCTCAATGGTAGGACACGTTTCATGGAACTTCAGTGGGTTTTCATGGAATTTTAATATTCAACTTATTGAAGCAGAAGATGAAGTGTGGGATATATTAATTGGCGTAAGTGCTTTATTGTTTTCTTAAATATTTATGTTATAGTTTATAATACTGATAATCTTTGTTTGTTAAATAGTCAAAACCCTGATCTTGCAATGTTGAAGACAAAGAAAGTGACAAACTTTAAAAGATGTTAGAACTCTTTGCAAAGGATAGGACATCTGGTGCACAAGCTGAAACCGCTAAAGAAAAACTGCTTGATTTTAGAAGTACAATGGCATTACAATAGAAACAATTACAGAAGTGGATGATGATGATGTTCAAGTGGTAAATTCTACACCTTCATCGTCTGAGTAGTCTTCAAATGTAAAGAAATTTACAAGTAAAAAAGAAAAGTTAAAGAGAAAGATGATCTCACAGCTTGTAAATGGCGTGGTAAGTGTTGCTAGCGCAATTCGAGAAGGTAATAAATACTTGAAAAAGTTCATCATGAGTACAGTGGCGAAGAAATTTATAAAGAATCGGGGCTGATGGGTTTAGAACCTGATAAAATAGCGGGAGCTTTAAATTATTTGGCGATCCAGCAAAAGCAAGGATATCATTTAGTTGTTTTCTTCAGATACGGATGGGTGTATTGAAAAAATAATGAGTGCGGATAATTGAGCGAGCTCAAGAGACCGTGAAAATACTAATATTATGCATTTATTTAGTCATATTTTTTTGTTTGTTAATTCGAACAAATATGAAATTATTAGTTTTTTTGGTAGTTTGGTTTTGGTTATCGATCTTGACAATGATACTTTCACTTCTTTAATTTTTATATTTAGTCGAGATTTTGATATTCTATTACATTAGTATATAAAGAATTAAAGGTGAACCATGAGACCCACACCAATTCATGAGCATCTATAGTTGACAAAATTGCATAATGCACACAATTCGTGAACAAATTTAGGTTGTTGGTAGTAAAAAATTAAAAATAAAGTATGTTTAATATATGGTTGGTGGTAGTGGTGCACAAAACGGTTTTTTATCTCTGAACCGGTTCGGGTCCGAACCGGACCGATTTCAGGTCAAAGAAATCCAGACCGGTTTTGATCAAGAACCGGGACGGGTCCGGAACTAGTTTTGGGTGGAAATAACCCAACCCGGTTGGAACCTGTCCGGCTCGTTTCAAATCGGGTCGGGTCCAAAACCCGGTTTTAAAAAAATGATTTTTTAACTTTAATAAATAGTATTTAAATTATACAATTTAATTAAAAGTAGATTAATTGAAACAACTACAAATATATTTTTATTGAGTGGTGTTTTTTTAAAAATTACATTAAAAATAAACTTAAAACTAAACACTTATATATTTGCGAATACATTAAAAATCATTGCGAAAACTAAACACTTAAAATTACATTAAAAATAAACATTAAAAATGACATTAAAAATAAACTAAACAAAACAAAAGATACATGTCGTGAATACAAGTTTTTTTTAATTTAATCGTATTCGTCGGTTTGTGTGCCAATGCGTTAAGACAAATCATAAGTGAGTTCTTCGTCGGAGAGCGGTGACGATCGTTCGGTTTGTACTTCTTCTTCATGTATTTCTTCTTCGTGTATTTCTTCTTCAATTTGTATTTCTTCTTCAAGGTTTGGTTTATCTTGTCTTTGTTCGGCCGCATCTAAGTGGTATTTTAAACAATACACATCTCTACCGCTATTGGAGTTAGTCTTGTTCTTCTTATCGATAAAACCCTGTCACTAACAGAAAATGCAGACTCCGAAGCTACCGTAGAAGCTTGGACGGTTAGTAAATCACGGGCCATAGCGGCTAGGATTGGAAATTGTGATTCCTTTCCTTTCTACCATGTCAGAATATCTAACGATAGAATTTCCTCGGGAGACATAGTAGATAAAAAATCGGTTCTGGTATACCTCTCGAGTTTGCTACTTGGGGTGTTACCCCTTTGCCATTTACTGTTTCATTTCTCAAAGTATTATATAAATTAAGCATCGGGCTCTACTTGAGCTTGACGAACTCAATTCCATTACGGTCGATGACCGGTGGATGTTTGATGTTATACCATATTTTTCAAAATAAACATTAAATAATTTTTTAAGATACTCATTAAATTGTTGTTTTGCATTAACCGCAAAAATAGATCTTGAACATTTAAATCTAAATCATAAGTTATCTCATCAATTAAAGTTTCCACCCCTGAAACATTTAAGCACGGGTCTAGTGTGGCAAAACACATAAAAACAAGGGGTAGTTCGGTGAAATATTTTTAAAATTTTCTTTCATCGGCGCCACCATTGCCGAAAACATGTCGTTTCTTTCTTCAAATTCACTTAATTTATGTGTCATTAAATCCAATTGATTAAGTGTTAGACAACTTGTTGGATAATAAACCCCCGACAATTTTGTAGTTGCATTTATAAAAACCTCTAAAAATTGAGTTATTTCTTGAATACATTCCCAACCCTCTAACGGAAACGTAACAACCCGACCCCGCATTCTAAGACTATCATAAAAAATATAAAGTGTTTCTTTTTGTCGCAAAGCACTATTAAATATTTTTCAAGTTGAATTCCATCTAGTCGGGACATCCCAATTTGGTCCTAAACAAATGGAATTCGTATCGTGACACATTTTTCTATAATTAACATATCTTTTTTTACTAGTTTAAAAATGTCACATAATATTTTTGAAAGACGTTTTGAAATCTTCAACTTCAGGAACGCCGAGACCATCTTGCACAACTAAATTAATAATATGTGCAATACATCTTGAATGAAAAAATACGCCGTCACAAACCGATTTATATTTTAGTTTTAATTTATCAACGGCGGATGTGTTGTTCGAGGCGTTATCAAATAACATTGAGAAAATTTTATTTTCTAATTTATATGTTTTGATTACAAAATCTAAAATTTGAAATAGATTATCACCGGTATGTGGATATACAAATAATTCAAACGCAATCATACGTTTCATCATTTGCCACGAACTTGAATCTATCCAATGGGCGGTGACGCAAAGGTACGATTCCGGTAAACCGGGTGGGGCGGACCAAACGTCGGTAGTTAAGTTCACACCGGTTTGTAAATTTTCAAATAAAACCTTTAAATCATTTTTACTTGTTTCGAAAGTTTTAAACTATCACATCTAATAGTGGTACGACTTACGTGAGTGTAGCGCGGTTAAAGAGTTTCTTAAACCAATCTTGTTAACCGAGGGTTGTCGAAGTGGTCGAACGGTAATCCTTCTTGAATTACAAACTTTGTATTCTATCTCGAACTATATTTACGCTGAAGTTCCATATACCACTATCGTTTCCGATTGATGTTTGACCTTGACTCGGTGTACTTTTCAAATACTTGCACCATTTGGTCATATGGTTTCTCAAACTCAAGTTTGAATCCGACTTGAAAAACGAACCACAAGCCTTGCATCGAGCTTTATTTTGACCATTCGACATTTCGCATAAGTTGTATTTGCACCAAATCTCTTGGTTTATCGTTGTTGGTAGAATTCTTACAACGGTAGCGGCACTTGAGGATCCACCAGTTGGAACGGATGCTTCAGAAGCCATATTATATAATTCAACAGAGTCAAAAGTAGAAAGTGAGAGCGTTTTTGCGTTTTTAAGCCCGTTTTTGAGCTTTTGAGTGTTGTGACTAAACCATTACACACACTACCTATTTATATTATTATATAAGGACAAAATGGTCAAAAAAAGTTGAAAAACGGTCAAAAAAAAGCCTCTAAAACGGTCAAAAAAAGCCTCTAACGGCTATATTACCGTTTGAAAAAAAAATTCTAACGGTTTGATTTGATCGGTTCCTGAACCGGTAGGATCAAAACCGGTTCCAAACCGGTTTGGCCCAAAAAATTCCAAACCAATCCCAAACCGCCGGTTTTTACCGGATTGGACCCGGTTTGGCCTAATACCGGGTTGAACTCGGTTCGGTTCCGGGTCGGGTCGGGTAACCGGTTCTTGTCTGCACCTCTAGTTGGTGGTAGAGTCTTGGTATTGCTGTACATAGCGCGAACCCATGTTCTTTATGAGTGAAGCATAGGGCTTGAGCCCCCCTAAAATAAAGCCCCCCTAAAAATAAAGCCCTCAAATTTTAAAAAATAATTCTATAGTGGGATTTTGTCTTATTTTTTAATCTAAGCCAATCTCTTGGGATATCTTTAGGCCCACAACCTTTTAAGGGAGGAGGATATATCGGACATTAATTATAAAATTACGAACATGAATATATGAGGTAGACAAAGAGACACTCAAATAAAAGGCCGATAACTCAAACAATTAGCTGTATTTTATGAATTTTAGTAACTAATTGGATATATAGTTTTTGTGTTTAGGCATTTAGATTTAGGCTGCTTTTGTGAATTATTATTTGGTATTTTGTTCAGGTATAATGCATTTAGGCTGCCTTTTAATTTGATTTGGTGTTTTTTTTAATTAGACACTTAGGTTGATATGGTGTAAACTTTTTTAAAAGACCCTCACTTTTTAGTTTGATCGGCTCCCTAAAAACATTGAGACGGCCCGTACATGATGTTTGTATATTTGTACCCCAACTTAGATGACTTGTACCCACGTGAAATGTTTTTTTTATTTTGTTTTAATAAAGAGCAACTTTCATATGTTTATGAGGTGTTTGGAAATTAACATTAAGGGTATGATGGTAAAGTTGCAACTTTTTTTCCTTTTCCTTTCAACTCGCAACATGTTAAATGTTTAATTTCTTTTCCATGCTTTAAAACTTGGGGACGCAAAATTATATAATATCTTTCCTTTACTTTCTTTTGTCTCGTTTAGTATTATTTCATTTCATTTCTTTCTTTTATTAAACTCTGGAATATAGCTTAAATGGGGCCCGACCAAGTGTTGGTGGTGGGGCATGCCCTCGTGCTTTTTCGCGGGACAACACTTTTGTCAGACTAACGAACACGGGGGTGATAATTTTAGCATGGAGGTGTGTTTCAGGCTTGGCATGGGGGCGTACCTAATGAGGCATGACCTCATGCATTCGATCTCAATTAATAAATGAGTATAATACCAGTTCACTTATGAAGCTTGATTAGGCTTAATAAGTATATATGTTTATATTAGACTAAATACACACATTTGTATTCATTATGGAATTATTATATAGTAGAGGGCATATTGGATTATATTGTAACTATAGAGACATCATATGCGAATGAGAATACATCATATGTGAAAGAGAAAGAGAATGGGATCAGTTTATTGGCTCCTCTATTTATCAGAGCGATTCACTCTCTGATGACCTAATCCTAACCGCCGACCCACCTTTAGTGAATGTATTATATATCGATCTATGGTATGATTTCAAAGGATTTGTTGATCACTATTTTGAAGCTTAACACCACTAGTACGGATATGGATACAGATCGGATAGGATAGGATATATATGCTTGGTAGTCCGTCCCTAGAACACATTTTGTTGATAGCAAACCTACTCGTGCCCTCCATCTATCATGGAAACAAGTTTGCTAGCTAACACCAATTTGGAGTCGTATAATTAATGCCAAGATGGAACTCAAGAACTGGTCCAATGATCAGTTAATGAATGTTGATGCTCTACTATCCAATCAAAACAAGAAAAGCCAACCAAAGTAGTCATAGACGTACGTTGTTCCTACCATGGTAGCTCTTATTATTCCCAACTCCCCCATCCCATGGTTGGCTTGGAATCAATCTAGGAATGCATATCCTTATATTAGACAACACCTCCAGTTCTTTACCCTACGGTACGTTCCGTCCTTATAATAGATTATATTCCAATCTCGACCAATCAAGTGCGCCATGATGGATGAGTTTAGTGCTCTTAATACAGGGAAATTGGTACCTCGTCGTCCGGACATGAATATCATCCGGTGGAATTTTTTTAGGAATGGTATATATTAGAAAATAAATTAGGTTAGTGGGAAAGTCAAAAAAAATGGAAAATGGGGTATCCGTTATTCTCAATAGCGGATTAGGAGTGTATTTTTCAAAACTCTGACACTCAAGCTGACAACACAGGGATCACATCACATCTAAACATAATCCGCTATTCTCAATAGCGGATTATGATAAAACCTTTAACCCCGGTTAAACCAAGTTAACTCCCGTCAACTTTTAACAAACAAACTAACTCCCCGTTAACTTTGGATTCTCATTCCCGCCTACCCACATTCAAAGCCCCACCTACAATCAAACAAATCTCTGTACTCTGCAACATCATATGCAAAAATCTACCCACAATCAAACAAAGTCTGCCTACTGCTTTTGGCAGTGATATCGACTGAAATATCACATGGTTTTGAATTTTTACGGCAGTGTTTTATGTTGAAGAAGACGGTGTCGTGGTGGGTGGGCGGGTTTTGAAGTTTGCAGTTTGCTGGTAGGGTTTTAAGACGAAGAAGACGATTCACTGTTTAAAAGAGTAAAATTTTCTCCTAATCAGCCATTACCAACAGCGGCTTACACTAAAAAAAATTTCTCCTAATCCGCTATTACCAATAGCGGATCATATATAAAAAAATTTGGGTGACCCGGCCTGGGAAGTCTCGAACCCACGCGCCTTTTGTATTCATGCGTGCTCCCAACCAATTGAGATGAGTGTCTAACCCGATTATACTACGGCTCTACTTATTAATATATAGTATGCGCATAATAATTTTTGTCCTAATCCGCTATTACCAATAGCGGATTACGTTAAAAAAATAAACCACTTTTTTCTCCTAATCCGCTATTGGTAAAAGCGGATTAGGAGTGACACATCCACCGAAGCATTCTCAGTAAATTATTTAACAAACCATAACTCCCGTTAAGTTTTAAGAAACACACCAACCCCACCAACCTCCATTATCACATTCAAACAAATAACCTATGCAACATATATCACATGCAAACCTGCAAACCAACCCACCTACCTTCATTATCACAATCAAACAAAAAAATTTAAAACCCAAATGCAAGCCTGCAAGACTTATTACCCAGCTTTTACTTTTTAGTGGCAGTGATAAGGTTGTGATAATTAATTAGAGTGTTGTTTTTTATTTTTTAGGAGTGGCTTGAGATTAAGGTTATTGGACTTAGACGATGAGCCGGGAACGGAAAAAAACATAACTCCTAATCCGCTATTGGGAATGACGGATCACATTAAATATTTCATAATCCGCCATTGGGAAACTCGGATTACATAAGGTAATATATTTAATAAAATAATATATTTAAATATATTGTTTTAATGCCTATGCGGATAGCGGATCAGACAACCACTGGTGCCACAACCAACTGGTTTTGGATGTCTCGATGGTTGTACGCGTCTTGTTGCTGGATCTTCAGGGTCATTATCATTTGGTGGACTGAAGCCTTCGGGTTGACTAAGCTGTAGGTCCAAGCTCATTTGAACCGGACTTAAATGTTGGTACCGCGGCTGTTGTACACTAAAACCAGTATAATCGTAATTCTAAAAGAGCCCCGGCTGGTCTGAGTACATCGCAGGAATCATATTAGCAGAGGGAGTGTTGTCAAACAGTGAGGATACCCAGTTGTTTTGTTCGTCGTTGTTAAAATTCGACTGGGTACCTAATTGAATGTTTGATGATACCTCTTCAACATTTCCAAAAAGGTTGATAACCGGGTTGCCAATCTAGTGTTAGCCCTCTAACATATGATGTACCCTCCCCATAGTTGGGTGTTGCCCCTATAAAATTGGAGGGGCCCGCCCCATAGTTGGGTGTTGCCCCTGTAAAATATGGGGGACCGTCCCCATAGTTGGGTGGGGGCCCTCCAAAATGTTGGGTACCCTCACCCTCATCATCATCATTGGGTACGAGGTTTACCCGTGTTCTTTGTCGACCACGGCGCCGCCAACCACGCGGAGCACATTGGGGGAGTGTGTTATCCAATCCCAGATCCGGTTCATTAGTCTGTATGTACATAGGCTGATCAATTTGATTACCGATCCAATCAGTTGAGAAGCCATGCCTTGGACCCCTCCAAAATTTTCGTAGTAATGATCAGGGCTCAAGTTTCGCATCCTGATTCCTTCTTGACCAATGAAGCCTAATTCATCCACCTGCAAAACCAAAATAATTAACTATATGCATTACTTATTTATTAAATTTAATTCTACATTAGTAATTATACTTACCAAGTATCTTGCAGCTCCACCGTGATCATCAAATCCGGCATGGACAACACCGGGGACGTGCCTTGGGTCCTTTATATACAAAACAGTACGCCGATGAAACCAATCATTGTAAGTATGGTGTGTCGTAGGCATGTTGGTGGGCACACCTTCCACAACATTTTCGTGTCTATGGTTCCAATTGTCGACATACGCTGCGTGATGAACAGACCAGTCTGTTTCTAACCTCCCTTTCCGTATTGTTTTACGGAGTTTGCTAAGCACTTGACATGAAACGGGGAATGGGGCAGGGACTTCCTGAAGAAATCCAAACTGCCTCATCACCCTTTTCACCGTATGATATTCAACAATGTTCCAATAAAGTAAAAACATTGTGACTTCCAACTATTTATGCCTGTTTTGCACATTTCAGGGAGTCATCGCATCACGTTCCGATAAGGCATCCAATCAAACTGTTAAAATAAAAATCTGTTAAAATTTATTATTTAACATTGATTTATAAAATCATTATGTTAAAGAAAAAATACATCGGCCTCTCGGAGATTTTGTAATGTTGTACGGTGGGCCTTTATAACGTGCGAAGGAGTCTCTGTGTTGCTAATGACATGCTCCGCCCACCTTCACGAAGACAATAACGAGTATTAGAATAATAATATATATTTAAGTATTACAATAGTATGTATTTACCTTGCACTATATGGTTTTTTCCAATCTATTTGCTGATTGACAATTGCGGGTGCTAACGGGCGTATCCGGGTCAATGCCCATATTTGTAGCAGTGACATTGGGCCACCCACTGCCTTTGTTTTTGGCCTGGTTGCCTTATAGAGTTCTCTATACAGAGAGGCTAGGGCAGCACCACCCCAACTGATTTGCCCACTAACAGTAATGTCAGTCAAATGACTTAATAAATGTAATGATGCGTACCCATTATTCGTATCTGCTAATACATTGTTAGTAATCATTATTAGGAAAATACGACGTGCACGCTGCATACATTCTTGATCTGTTGATTCATCAGCTATTGGGTAATCTAACATAAACGTTAACAAAGTACTGAGTTTTAGCATATGATTTTTAAAATCAGTTGGTTTTGGATCAAAACCTAAGTAAGTTATGCACATATGCCTGTGTTCGTCCTCGTTGTACGAACCCTCGGCTCCAACTAATGCCATGCCCTCGATGGGCAACCCCCATAGAACGTTAACATCCTCCAAGGTTACAGTGCCTCACCAAAAGGCAGGTGAAACGTGTTCGTTTCGGCCCGCCACCTTTCAACCATTGCTTCTATCAACGCCCTATCAATTCTCCTATAGGCACATCGTACAACACCGCCAAAACCAAATAAACGGATGTGCTTTAAAACTTTACCCGTTAGAGTAATGTGTTCGTCATAAATCAGCTCCCAAAATGAACCGTCTCCACGCTTAAAATCAAGTGTACAGTTGTCCCCCTCTTGTGGATTCAGGAACAACTTTCTGGCCCGGTGTTCGGCTCCCAGGTACAGTAGACTTTCATCCCTTAGACCCGGGTTGAGATGCATGTTCATATTCATTTTGAGATGAGTTTGAAGTTGGTGTTTGAAGTGGTTTGAGATGATGTTGGAGAAAGTGGGTGTTTGAAGTTGGTGTTTGAAGTGGTTTGAGATGATTGTAATGAGGGTATGCATAATTATATAGAAAATAGACATGATGAGGATGATGAACTGATGATGAAGTAGGTGGGTGTTTGAATAAAAATATTTAAATTGGACAGTCTTAAATTACAATAAAAATAAATACTCTTAAAGTCTATAAAATAAATACCGTTAACTTTATTCAAACCCCGTTAACTTGCCACGAACCTCGTTAACTTTAGAATAATATTTAAATTATAATAAAAATAAATACCCTTAAAGTCTATAAATACCCTTCAAACAACCCTTCAAACAACGAATTCTCATTATCAACTCTAAAAATGGTAAATAATGTAAACGGTTTTTACTGTTCTCAACCTCCACCTAAGACGGCAAGAGTTACAGATTTGGTATGGAGACGTTTAAAGAGGCCATCCGTGTCAAAAACTCCGGCATCGACTTCAGAGAAACCCCATCAAAATGAAGGTCAAAATGAAGCACAAAATGAAACACCCAAAAAAATCTTTGTTGTTTCTATCGACGAGTCCATAAACTGGTCCAAAGATGTCGTAGATTTTTATACTAATGGAGATGCACCATTTTGCTATGCTCGTTTCATTAGCAATAAACTAGACAGAGATTTTTGGGGTGCCCTATTAGGTTGTCATTCAAATCGTTCACTTACGGACACGGTAAGATGTATTACCTTTATATTCATGGTACCATATAGTAAATGAATAATGTATTACCTTTTAAATTCTTATTGTGCAGCACCTTGAAGCATGGACAGTAAGAGTTATGCATCTTAGACAGTCAAAGCTTTTAAAAAACCCAAGTGCAAATGTAAGTTGGAAAGTCTTACCACCTTGTTTTTATGATGAAATGAGAAATGAAAACCCTCAAACCACCATTGATATGGCGGGAAGAAAATCACCATATCCCCCAATTTGGGAGGTTGACACTATTTACCTTCCTTTATGGATCGGGAAAACTGACTGGCTACTAATCAGCATTGATATGCGGAGCATGGTATTAACTCAATACTGGACTGATTAGCGATGGAGAAATGAGAAAAAAGGTAAAACATCATACTATATGGAGGTGGTTCCCCTGTACTTTGGATGGTTTCTTGACCGTATTCAATACCGGTCTAGGTCAAAACACCGCACTAAGTCTGATATTACAGTTGGTTTAGTTGAGGTGAACTTGTCATGATGCAATGGTAACATTGCCAATTCAGGGGTTCTTGTTTGTATGATGTTGGAGAAACTGCTTACAAACAAACCATTGCTGATAGAAGATGATTCGAGGTGGCTTGTGTGAATTACCAATGCTACATGGCCGACCAGCTGTATTACTGGCGTTGTGTTCCGGGCCGCTAATTTACAAGGTTTTATTTCAAGTCTATCTGTAATTTTATTTCAAGTCTATCTGTAATTTTATTTCAAGTTTATCTGTAAATTTATTTCAAGTGTATCTGTAATTTTATTTCAAGTCTATCTGTAATTTTATTTCCCTCTGAATTATCACCGGCAAAAGCTTGAATTATCACTGCCAAAAGATTGAATTATTACCCTCTGAATTATCACTGGCAAATGCTTGAATTATCACTGCCAAAAGATTGAATTATTACCATCTGACAGAGATATTACACTCCATCCCCATTACTTTCACAATGCTTGAATTATCACTGCCAACTCTATCTATAAATTCATGCTAATGTTTTCATCTTTCTCATTCTAACAAAGATATTCCCGCTTCTTCATTCCACCGTTCACTTTCACAATGTTTTCATCTTTCTCATTCACTCCCTTTGTGGTACAATTATTTTATGGGGGTGAAGTGTCATACACGCAAGGGGTAGTAATGGGTGCTCTGGGAACTCATACCACTACGTTTTTTGTTACTAGTCCACTCGGTTATTCTGAGTTGGTGGACAACATATGTAGATGTGTTCAACTTGACCGTCAGTCTTGTTGTCTACAGTTAACACTCTACTATGAATACAATGTTATTTACCTCACATATTAACCAAGAAAATGATATGTATATAATATACCAACTAGCTTCCATTGTTCCGGGTTACACTTGTAGAATTCATGTGAAGTGGACGACGCTAGTTCCCAACCAGCATCAACATGAATATGGTACCAGTTCCTCAGCCGCTGTAGAAAACGACAAAGGTTATTCTACTTCCTTTTTATTTATTTATATCCTCAATGTTATGTCGTAAATGCTAAAACATTTATTTTTTTTGTAAGACTCTCCTGATGAAGAAATTGAAGACACGGAAGAGAGTGAACCCTCTGTTTCAGAATATGATACACAAGAGGACCAGCCAATCCAAGAGGACCAGCCAATCCCTCCTTTGCCTCAACATCAAAGTAAGAGGCTTACCCATTTCCCTGAACTTAATGTTGATGGGAGAGAAATAGATCAAGACTATATTCCTATGGATAATTTCGGGGAAGATGAAATGGAGTTTTGGGAAGAAAAAGATCCCGAAATACGTTTAAATATGTATTTCACTTCGAAAGACCAAGTTGATTACGCAGTCAGAATGTGGAATATCAACCATAAAAGAGAGATCTTCATGGCAGATACCCGACCAAAAGTCTTGACGACCAAATGTAAAAGTATCAAAGAAACAGACAACAACCAGCACGAAGACTCTCAACCATGTCTTTGGACATGCACCGCCAGAAAATTAAAAAATTCCTATTGTTTCAAAATGACTGTATGGACACCGGCTCACTCATGTTTCACCACTGTTTCTTGCAACAACAACCGGTCCTTAAGATCAAAAGTTGTAGCATCCCACATCCAATGACAAATTCTTGCAAATGCAGCGTTGCCTGTGAAACAAATTCAGTCTCTGATCAAAGAGAAACTGAACATTGATATCACTTACAGCAAGGCTTGGGCTGCCAGGAAAAAGGCCATCGAAAACATATACGGTACCTGGGATCAATACTTCCATTATTTACCTCACTACATAATGGCACTACAACAAGCTAACCCCGGTACCATTGTCCGGTGGTTACATCATCCCCATAGTCCAAGTGACTGCTCAGTATTCAAGTTTGTGTTTTGGGCATTCCGTCCAAGTATTAAAGCCTTTCATTTTTGCATTCCTGTAATCTCTATAGATGCCACCCATCTACGGGGCACCTACAAGGGAAAACTATTGATGGCAGATTCAAAAATACCAACAACATGATCTTGCCGATTGCGTACGCATTGGTGGATGAAGAAACAAACGAGAGCTGGATGTGGTTTCTTCAAAAATTAGCTGAGAACATTACAGACCCCACCAGTCGAACTTTGTGTGTAATTTATGACAGGCATGCCGATATAAAACACGCTATGGATAATTTAGAATCCTGGAAGGAACCCCACGCCCACCATCGATTTTGTCTAAGGCATATCAGAAGCAATTTCATGACGAAGTTCAAGAGCGTCAGCTTGAAAAGAATGTGTTAGGACATCGGAAGCACAACACAAGAAAGAAAGTTCGAACGGTTGATGCTTGAGCTTAAGGCGTCAAATAAACAATCGTGGCAGTACCTATCCGCAATTGATAAAACAAAATGGACAGTCTTGTATGACCGTGGGAATCGCCGATGGGTATCCTCACCACGAACATATCGGAAAGCATGAACAATGTGTTACGTGGTGCCAGGATGCTCCCAATTAAGGCGTTAATTGAATATACCTTTAAGAGAGAAGTTGACCAATACGCCTATCACTACACAACCACGTATAATTGTTCGACTGACTTTCTTCCCCGCTTGTGGATAGAATTCCATAAGTGTGAATTAAGGGCTTGTCACACCCCCGTGAGAGCAGAAACACGGGGATGTAATGAGATGGGATCGTCATAACACATTGTTAATAATAGAGATGCAATATATGTAATTGATGATAAAGCGCGTCATGACGACACCCGACACAAAGGAGACTTGTGTCGTGTTTAGTCAATATTCACGACAACATAGCCATAAGCATAAACTTGTAATTGATTCACATAACCAAAGTATTAACATTGTAATGTAATTCCTACAACTAGGGAACAAGTATCAAAAGTATGAAATTTGTTTAATAGACTACAACAATGATCCAAAATGAATGTTTGTCAAGTATGTTTAGTCTCAAAAATGAATCCTAGGGTCTCCACTAAAGCAGCACACCTAGATCTTCAATTAGCATTGTCACCTGAAAAGATATGCTCAAAATAGTCAACAAAATTATTGGTGAGCTCGCAGGTTTAAATAGTAAATAAGTAATTGATGTTGTATAGTAATTGTTGTGGAATACCGTGCATGCAGTTATAAGTAAGCAAAATCACATAACCATGAGCTTTACAACCAAACCTAATGACGTACACACAGCAACTTGTCGAAATATATTCACCCTGGCCACCGTTGGTACTAACTAGTATACCAACATGCATGGGTGGGGGTGTCAACCCAGTAGTACTACCAATACCTATCCGTCGGTTCCAACACCGGAATTAAATGGTTGTAAAGAAAGTACCACACAGCGACTCATGTATGTATCAGATAAGTACTCACAACACAGTATCACGTTGATTCCAAGTATGTAAATTTGTATGTAAATTGTATGTAAAATGTACAGCATAAGAAAGTGGGTGAGCATACTTTTCCCCTATGTTTGTAAACGATTGAAATATTGTAAAAGCATAAAAAGGGGCTATGAAACTCACTTGTTAAGTGGTAAGTATGAATGATCAAGGTTTCCAAATGTTGTATGTAGTAAACAGTCAAACACCTATTGACAGTTATTGTTAAGCATTAATGATACGTATAAAATAAGTAATAGCGTTCGGTCGGTTCAGGTTGCATTGATTCGGTCGCGTGTAACACACACAAACAGACATAAGTATTACATCTTATGTAGATCCACGTACTAGAAATAGTTGCCATTGCCGATGATATTTGTGTAAAAGTGTCATTGTTATTAGAGTAACACTTAGCAATATTAGCGTTGCAAATCGATTTTTGACAATTGTAAAATGTTATGTTGATTTGATTTGGAATAACCTTAATAAGTTTGATAGTGTCAATTATAAAGATTATCATTAGCAACGGTACCCGTGTCGATGTCACCTTAGCATCACACGACAAACACACACCACACACACGAAGAACATCACACACAACAACTCCAATCGTACAACAGGACCAGACGCACGACTCAACACTCCATCCGCACGACTCAACCCTCATTCGTACGAATCAGCTTCATTCGTACGATTAAACCTTCATTCGTACGACTCAGCATTCAGTCGTACCACACAACACCCAATCGCACGACTCAACATCCATACGCACGAATCAACCTTCATTCGTATGAATTAGCTTCATTCGTATGACTGAACCTTCATTCGTACGACTAGGCATTCAGTTGTGCGACACACGCACAATCGCATACATTCATCTGCATAGACTCAATCGCATGACACACACAGTCACCTGACTCAATCGCACGACACACACAGTCACCTGACTCAATCGCACGACACACACATAATCGCCTGACTCAATCGTACGACAGACACAGTCGCACGACACACCCAGTCGAACGGCTCAGTCGCACGGCAGACCCAGTCGCCTGAAAAGCAGAATCGCGACTGCAAAAGTGCAGAGCAGTGTGTTGCTCCGTGCACTAGATTTACACCACAAGGACTTCCAGAAACACATTTCAAACATGTACAAACAAGAAGAACACGCAGGAAGGCAACACACACACCCACGCGACCTCATGTGCTCAGGTTGGCCCCGAGCACCTGAAACCCTAAAAATGTAGAAGTAAACAAGCAAGAAAAGGGACGGCCAAGGTCGTCTACCTGCAAGAAAAGAGTAGTCTAAGCTGTAGCCGAGGCTTTGCCGGTGAAAACGTGAAGAAACGGGGCGGTTTGGTGCAAGGAGGAGGAGAAAAGTGGAGAAGAAGAAGATGAAGTAATGAAGGCTAGGGCTGGAACATGGGTATTTATACCCAGCCCTAGTTTGGCAAAATGTCACATTTGGTCCCTGCACTTAGTCCTCGAGTTCCCAAATTTTGCTTTTGTTGAAAACGTCTTAAATCAGCTAGTTATATTCATGATAAAAGGTAATTAATGACATTCGTAGCTTAATAATGGTTTTATCAATGGCAATAATATTATATAAATATGGTATATTTAATGAAGACAATGATAAGAGTTGTAAAAGTTTTAAATGTAGCATACGTTTACGATAATGTCACAAGCACAACGATGATAAAGTAAGTATAATATTCACACGTATAATTTATAAAGCTAAGGAATGAACGTTTAAAGAAAAGTTAACGGAATCCACGTTAAATGACGGACCTTTTGGTGACGGATGTCACAGTATCCCCCAATTGAGAGAATTTCGTCCTGAAATTCAACTGGTGTTAGGTCCAAGAGTGTCATTCTCGAATAGATGTGGATATTTGAGTTTCATCTGATCTTCCCGTTCCCACGTGAATTCTGGTCCTCATTTGGAGTTCCATCTCACGCGAACGATCGGTATCTTACTGCGCCTTAGTCGTTTGACCTTTCAGTCCATGATCTCTATAGGTTCGTCGATAAAATGAAGCTTTTCATCGATCTTGATTTTCTCAATTGGTACATGAAGAGACTCGTCGGCCAAACACTTTTTAAGGTTCGTCACGTGAAAAGTATCATGTACACCGCTAAGTTCTTGTGGCAACCTTAATCGGTAAGCCACCGGACCGATTCTTTCTGTAATCTCGAATGGTCCTACGTATCTTGGGGCTAACTTTCCTTTCTTTCCAAATCGAACGATACCTTTCCAAGGAGAGACTTTGAGTAAAACCCGATCCCCAACATTGAATTCTAGAGGCTTTCGACGGTTGTCGACATAGCTCTTTTGGCGATCTCTGGCAGCTTTTAATCTGTCTTTGATTTGGAAAATCTTGTCGGTTGTTTCCTGAATAATCTTCGGGCCTGTCAGCTAGCTTTCACCAATCTCTGCCTAACACACTGGAGATCTACATTTCCTCCCATACAACGCTTCAAATGGAGCGCATCCAATGCTCGTAGGGTAGTTGTTGTTGTAAGAGAACTCAATCAATGGTAAGTAAGTCCCAGCTACCACCAAAGTCGATTACACTAGCCCTGAGCATGTCTTCCAATGTTTATATTGTTCATTCACTTTGACCATTTGTTTGTGGGTGATAGGCGGTACTCATATCTAATCGAGTGCCCATTGCTTTCTGTAGTGTCTGCCAAAATCATGAAGTAAATCGGCTATCACGGTCAGATATGATCGACACCGGCACTCCGTGTCTTGTCACGACCTCCTTTATGTACAATCTCGCCAACTTTTCCATCTTGTAATCCTCTCGATCGGTAAGAAATGAGCTGACTTTGTCATCCGATCCACTACAACCCATATCGAGTCATGCCCACTACTCGTTCTAGGAAGTTTGGTAATAAAATCCATGGCTATGTTTTCCTATTTCCATTCAGGAATTCCGATTGCTGCAGTAATCCTGATGGTTTCTGATGTTCAGCTTTAACTTTCGAGCACGTCAAGCGTCAGTTTACATACATAGCAATGTCTTTCTTAATACCTGGCCACCAGTACAGATCTTTAAGATCGTGGTACATCTTGTCTGCACCAGGATGAACAGAATATCGTGTCTTGTGTGCTTCATCCAAGACTAAGGTACGCACACCTCCCTATTGGGTACCCATATACGATCCATGAAGTACTGTATACCATCATCCTTGCAAATCATTTGTTTATCCAACCCTCGGAATTCTTCTCCTGCAAGGTATTCTTCTTTCAATGCCTTACTTTGTGCAATTGGGATCTGAGCTTTCAGATTCGTTTGAATAGTCAATCCCAACGCTCGAGCACATAGTGGTTTCACGCGTTCTTTGTGGCTTAAAGCATTAGCCACCACGTTTGCTTTCCCGGATGATACCGGATTTCACAATCATAGTCACTAAGTAACTCTACCCAACGTCGCTGACACATATTGAGTTCTTTCTGATCCAGGATATGTTGAAGGCTCTTATGATCTGTGTAGATGATGCATTTGGTTCCATACAAGTAATGCCTCCATATCTTAAGTGCAAATACCACAGCGCCCAACTCCAAATCATGAGTTGTATAGTTCTTTTCATGCACCTTAATGTGAAGCATCACAGTACACCACGAAATCATCAGTTCTGTCCGGGAGGGACAATATCGGTGCATTGCACAACTTTTCTTTTAGTGTTTGAAACGCTTGCTCTTGTGCATGCCCCCAATCAAACTTCTTGTCTTTTTGAGTCAGCAGTGTTAATGGTTGAGCGATCTTTGAAAAATTCACGATGAAACGTCGATAGTATCCGGCCAATCCTAGGAATTGCCGTATTTCTGAAGGTGTCTGGGGTGCATCCCATTTCTTCACTGTTTCAATCTTTTCGGGATCTACGTGGATCCCATTTTTGTTCACCACGTGTCCCAAAAATTTCACTTCTCGAAGCCAAAACTCGCACTTCGAGAACTTAGCAAAAAGTTTCTCTTCTTGTAATAGGCTCAGTATTGCCCGAAGGTGTTCCTCATGGTCCTATTTTGTAACACCCTTAATTTTATAATAATATAATAAGGAGGGTGTTACGAGTTGGGTTATTATAACAATTCAGAGATTATAAACACATCGGAATTTTTATACAATAAAAACTGTTTACATATTAACATTACTACAACACTTTAACTGACATATCAAAACATTATCTAACTTCATGTATATCTCTCCCAAAACCTAACATTTTAGCCAGTATCATACACCGGAACAGGAATTTAACTCGGTGGGGCACCATCACGAACACCTCTATTATTATCTGGCATGCATAAGAAAATAAACACTAAATCAGATAAACTGGTGAGCTCTAACAAACACCACATTTCAATAATAACAATTTATCAACTGTTATAACATCGAATAATTCACAACATCCATTAGTCCATTTATTTGTCCCAGTATTGATATGCATATCGAATACCCACAAGGTAATTATGGACCTCTTTTTATCAATTCAATTTGGTGGGTCAAAACTCCACCTCGTGCTAACGGGTCAAAACTCCGTTTATAATTGGTGGGTCAAAAATCCACCTCGCGCGGACGGGTCAAAACTCCGTCTATAGTTGGCGTTGACGGGTCAAAACTCCGTCTATAGTTGGTGGATCAAAACTCCACCTCGCCATTCACCACAATTTACCACTTCCAAATTCTTATTCACATCTTTATTTATTTATATGCATGCCAGTGCCCGATTTTATCAAACAATATTGTCAAACAACATTAACACATTAAAAAGGCAATTAGAACTCACCTTAATGTTTTCAGCAAGTGTTTACCAATCCAAATACACTAAGGCAGCTAAAACGCTCCTTCTCAATGCAAATCTAAAACAATAACCCTAACTTAGTCAAATCAATTCCTAACAGATCACTTTATGCGACTGAAGCTATACGACTGGACTCATTCGTACGATTGAACATGCGACTAAGCTTAGTCGTACGAATGAACCATACGACAGGGGTGCGAATGAGCTATAACAGGGTTTGTGCGAATGACCTCCATTCATGCGATTAGCTCATGCGACTGAGCTTCAGTCGCACGATTGAGCAACACGACTGGCTCATTCGCACGAATGGGTCATGCGACTGGGTTCATTCGCCTGAAACGGATCAGCAGCTGTGTTCTTGACGTATTTGATCCAAAAATTCAAGTTTTAAGCATTCAAATTATGCCATGTTCAAAACAGAACATATACACCTCATTTACAACCATTTCATGTCCTTATTTTGTCAAACTTCACAAAACTAGGATCCGAATCTTCGGTTTTCAACTTAATCAGAAGATTGAATCAAAACTCAGATTTAAATATGTTTTTGAATCAATTTCAGCCACACACACAGCTTATAATGTAGTAGGATTGATCCGTGATATTCAAAACTTACCGAAACGGAGTTAGCTTAGTCGATTTAGCAAGAACAGGGGTGTTTGGGTTTTAGAGAAACAAGGGAATGGGGATACTGCAGATAGAAATCTGCTTTTGAACATTCTTAACTGCCTTACTTATTCTCACATGCATATTTTAGCCGCCATACTCAGTCGCACGACTGGACTCATTCGCACGAATTAATCGTGCGACTGAGCCCATACGCCCGTCATTCGTGCGATTGGGCCTCATTCGCACATATAGCGTGCGACTGAGGTTCATTCGTACGCACGGCATGCGACTGAACACTAATCCTAAATAAATAAATGAATATTGAACTTTTTGGATGTTACAAGTCTACCCACCTTATTTAGGGTTTCGTCCTCGAAACCTGACTAAAACAAATGGGGGTAGTTTCGTCTCATCTCTTCTTCTGGTTCCCAGGTTGACTCAGATCCTTGGCGATGTGCCCACTGCACCCGGACAAAGCTAATGCTCTTATTTCTAAGTTTCTTCTCCTTACGATCTATAATGGCCACGGGTTGTTCAACATAATTGAGTCTTTCATCAACTTCAATATCATCTAATGGTATATATTGGGTTTCATTAGCTAAGCACTTCCGTAATTGTGAGACGTGGAAGGTTGGATGAATAGCACTTAATTCTTTTGGCAAGTCCAACCTATACGCTACATATCCTACTTTCTCCATTATTCGGAAAGGTCCAATAAAACGTGGACTTAGTTTGCCCCTCTTTCTAAATCGAATAATGCCTTTCCATGGAGAAACTTTCAACAAAACAAAATCCCCAACTTTAAATTCTAATGGTTTTCTTCTACGATCTGCATATGATTTCTGCCTGCTTTTCGCCTCTCTAATACGATTTTTAACTACTTCAAACTTTGACATTATTTCTTCAACTATTTCACTATTCCCCAATTCACGTTGCCCCATATCTCCCCAATAAAGTGGAGTTCTGCACTTCCTTCCATACAACATCTCAAACGGAGACCTCTGAAGGGTAGCTTGATAACTGTTGTTGTAGGCAAATTCGGCTAAAGGGAGATGACTATCCCAGCTACCTCCAAAGTCAATACTACATGCCCGTAGCATATCCTCTAATGTCTGAATAGTTCTTTCACTTTGGCCATCTGTCTGAGGGTGATAGGCTGTACTAAAGTAAAGTTTAGTCCCCATTGCTTCATGGAATTTTCTCCAATACCTGGAGGTAAACCTGGCATCTCTATCAGACGTGATACTTTTTGGAACTCCATGCAATCTAACTATCTCTTTAGTAAAAATATCAGCTAGCTTTCCCACCGAATAGGTTTCCCGTATAGGTAGAAATAAAGCACTCTTAGTTAGCTGATCTACCACTACCCAAATAGCATCATAACCTTTTGGTGTACGGGGTAACTTTGTTATAAAATCCATGGTTAGATCGTCCCACTTCCAGGCTGGAATAGCTAAGGGTTGCAGTAATCCATACGGTTTCTGATGTTCAGCTTTCACTTGGGCACACGTCAGACATCTATTTACATACTGCATCACGTTAAATTTCCTTCCTGGCCACCAATAATCATGCTTTAAATCATGATACATCTTAGTCATGCCTGGGTGAATGGAATACCTAGATTTGTGAGCTTCATCAAGTACCTTATCACGTAAAGCCAACAGAACCCACATTCGACCAAACCGGATTTTAACACCATAATTATTTTCTTCTAAATATCTTTCTTGACCAACCATTCTTTCTCTCTTAATATTTTCTTCTTTTAATGCTTCCAATTGGGCTTCTTTCAACTGTTGCATAAAGTCAGGAGTAATTACAAGTTTATACGCCTTGACCATAATCGGTTCATATTTCTCCTTTCTGCTCAATGCATCAGCAACCACATTTGCTTTCCCGGGGTGATACAGAATTTCACAATCATAATCTTTGATTAATTCCAACCATCCCCTTTGCCTCATATTCAGATCTTTTTGCTCAAAGAAATACTTCAGGCTCTTATGATCGGTAAAGATGGTACATCTCACTCCATATAAATAATGTCGCCATATTTTAAGAGCAAAAACCACAACCACTAATTCTAAATCGTGGGTTGGGTAATTAACTTCATGGGTCTTCAATTGTCTAGAAGCATAAGCAATAACTCTCCCACGTTGCATCAAAAGACATCCCAACCCCTGATATGATGCATCAGAATATATTACTAAATCATCTGCACCTTCTGGTATTGCCAATACTGGGGCTTATGTTAATCGGTTCTTTAGTTCCTGAAAAGCAACTTCCTGTTCTTCATTCCATTCATACTTAACGTCCTTTCGAGTTAATTTCGTCAATGGAGAAGCAATTTTAGCAAAATCTTGAATGAATCTTCTATAGTATCCTGCCAGCCCTAAGAAACTACGAATTTCTGAAGGACTTTTAGGAATTTCCCAATACATCACAGCTTCAATGTTTGCAGGATCTACTAATATTCCATCCGCATTCACCACATGGCCCAAAAATTGTACTTCCCTTAACCAGAATTCACACTTCGAGAATTTTGCATACAACTTATTCTTCCTTAATGTTTCCAATACTTCTCAAATGTGACAAGCATGATCTCCTTCGTTCTTAGAATAGATCAAAATATCATCTATAAACACAATTACCGATTTATCCAGCATCGGTCTACATACCCTGTTCATCAGATCCATGAATGCAGCAGGAGCATTCGTTAATCCAAATGACATCACCAAAAACTCATAATGTCCATATCGCGTACGAAAAGCTGTCTTTGGTATGTCCTCTTCTTTCACCTTTAACTGATGGTATCCGGATCTAAGATCTATCTTTGAGAACCAATTAGCACCTTGAAGTTGATCAAACAAATCGTCTATACGGGGTAACGGATATTTATTCTTGATAGTTAGTTTGTTTAGCTCCCTATAATCTATGCACATCCTCAAACTACCATCCTTCTTCTTTACAAACAGAACAGGAGCACCCCACGGCGAAGAGCTTGGTCGAATAAAACCCTTGTCTAATAATTCCTGCAATTGCTTCAGGAGTTCTTTCAGCTCAGCTGGTGCAAGTCTATAAGGGGTCTTAGCGATAGGTTTTGCCTCAGGTATTAAGTCAATCCTAAACTCAATTTCTCTATCAGGAGGTATACCTGGTAGATCCTCAGGAAATACATCAGGGAAGTCACAAACTACTGGAACATCTTCTAATTTCCTCGTCTTTTTAGCAGTATCAACGACATATGCCAAAAATGATTCACAGCCCCTACTCAATAATTTCTCGGCTTTAATCATAGATATAACTCTTACTACACTATCATGATTATCACCAAAAATCATCACCGAATTACCTTCTGGCATTCGTAACACAATCATCTTTCTTTACATATTATCTGAGCCTCAAACATAGATAACCAGTCCATTCCCAATACTACATCAAAACCTCCTAACTTCATCATATGTAATCTAGTAGGAAAGTTTACACCTTCTAATTCGATAAAGCAATTATCTATCACCTCACTAACAACTATGAATTCATCAGAAGCAGTTTCCACTGAAAAAGCAACATCTAGCTTTGATGATCTAACTTTTATTAAGGCATGAAATTTTATTGATATAAAACTTCTATTAGCCCTCGAATCAAATAAAATTCTAGCAGGTACATCATTAACAAGAAACATACCCGACACAACATCCGGTAATGCCTTAGCCTCCTCCGTAGTCATTGTAAATGCTCTCCCCGCAGTACCACTACTACCACTCGCGCTGATTTTACTCGGTCCTCCCACGGCACGAATAGGAATTGGTCCAGGTCTAAACTTTGGACACTCGGATTTCATATGTCCATCTCACCGCATTCATGACACTGAATTTCTGGACACCTAGAAACAAAATGCCCAGGCTTCCTACATTTATGACATGTTGCCCTCTATGAAACTTCCACATTTATTACACCGAGGAGGGGGACCTACAAATCCCCAAGCATTAAACTTTCTCTTCTGCGGGCCGCTCTGTCCATACATAGGTCTAGAACTTAGTGAAGTCTCCCGACGAGTAACCACTTCCTCTTTTACCACAGGTTTCTCTGATTCAGCGACTTCTTCATACATATCTGCAGCCAAATTCACCATGGCTTGGTAAGTAGAAGGAGAATTGGATTTCACCAGCATTCTAACTTTAGGGGTAATCCCTGAATATACCTAGTAATCCTCTTCGCCTTAGGGGTTACTAAATGAGGTACCAAACGAGCCATTTCTTCAAATCTGGAAGTATACTCCTTATGACTTAAACTGTCTGCTTGAAATTGTAAAAACTTAATCTCAATCCTGTCTATCTCGCCTTTTGGACAGAACTTTTCTATCACCAATGCTTTAAAAGTTTCCCACGTCATCTGACTCACGGCAGCCTCACCCATGGCCTGTTCTACTGTATCCCACCATATAAAGCTTCTGCTTGAAAGGAATGCACTGCAAAGCCCACCTTTTGATCTTCCCTGCATCTACTAAGTTTAAACGTTGCTTCCATCTCTCGTAGCCACTTATAAGTTACTACTACATCTTTTTGGCCTTCAAACTTAGGCATTTCACATTCTTTAAAATGCTTATATGACATTGGTTTCTCCACTACAGGCTCAACAACACAGGTGGAGGAATTGGTTGGGAAGATGATTCACCACCTTTCCTAAGGTCACTCAACATTTTAGGTAAGGTAGTACGCAACACTCGGGCGACCTCATCACCTATAGTCGCCTTAAGTTCATCACCTGAGATCCTAGCTTCGGGTCTAGGGTTCGTATTACCAGTTTCCTCCATCTACGATAAGAAATAAACCATAATCAAATAATGAGTGATACCAGGATGCTGCATATAATGTAAATTGCTCATAACATTGGCCAGGTGTTATCAATTATTTACTTATTCACACCATCCTGCCTCTTCTCATTATCTTTTCACAGTTTATTTCTAACTCTATCTAAACCACAGAATTATGTACACATAATACTAATCTTCAATTTAGACAATTACTTTCATTTAACAATTGACTGAATTATCATTAACAATTAAATACTCATCCACACAATATTTCACCCACTTCCGGTTGTAGATACTGGCACTTCCCACATTTTCAGTTAAAGTTTGAAATAATCAAATGTTCAAATCTCTTTAACTAAGGCTCTGATACCAACTTGTAACACCCTCAATTTCATAATAATATAATAAGGAGGGTGCTACGAGTTGGGTTATTATAACAATTCAGAGATTATAAACACAGTGGAATTTTATACATTAAAAACTGTTTACATCATTAACATTACTACAACACTTTAACCGACATATCAAAACTTTATCCAACTTCATGTATATCTCTCCCAAACCCAACATTTTAGCCAGTATCATACACCGAACAGGAATTTAACTCGGTGGGGCACCATCACGAACACCTCTATTATTACCTGGCATGCATAAGAAAATAAACACTAAATCAGATAAACTGGTGAGTTCTAACAAACACCACATTTCAATAATAACAATTTATCAACTGTTATAACATCGAATAATTCACAAACATCCATTAGTCCATTTATTTGTCCCAGTATTGATATGCATATCGAATACCCACAAGGTAATTATGGACCTCTTTTTATTAATTTAATTTGGTGGGTCAAAACTCCACCTCTTG
This sequence comes from Flaveria linearis, assembly GCA_024085815.1. Classification (NCBI taxonomy): domain Eukaryota; kingdom Viridiplantae; phylum Streptophyta; class Magnoliopsida; order Asterales; family Asteraceae; genus Flaveria; species Flaveria linearis. The sequence goes on along the minus strand of CM044013.1, from coordinate 59,596,630 downwards.
CTGACGGGTCAAAACTCCGTTTGTAATTGGTGGGTCAAAACTCCACCTCGGCGAACGGGTCAAAACTCTGTCTATAGTTGGCGTTGACGGGTCAAAACTCCGTCTATAGTGGTGGGTCAAAACTCCACCTCGCCATTCACCGTAATTTACCACTTCCAAATTCTTATTCACATCTTTATTTATTTATGTGCATGCCAGTGCCTGATTTTGTCAAACAATATTGTCAAACAGCATTAACACATTAAAAGGGCAATTCGAACTCACCTTAATGTTTCAGCAAGTGTTTACCAATGCAAATACACTAAGGCAGCTAAAACTCTCCTTCTCAATGCAAATCTAAACAATAACCCTAATTTAGTCAAATCAATTCCTAACAGATCACTTTATGCGACTGAAGCTATACGACTGGACTCATTCGTACGATTGAACATGCGACTAAGCTTAGTCGTACGAATGAACCATACGACAGGGGTGCAAATGAGCTATAACAGGGTTTGTGCGAATGACCTCCATTCGTGCGATTGGCTCATGCGACTGAGCTTCAGTCGCACGATTGAGCAACGCGACTGGCTCATTCGCATGAATAGGTCATGCGACTGGGTTCATTCGCCTGAAATGGATCAGCAGCTGTGTTCTTGACGTATTTGATCCAAAAACTCAAGTTTTAACCATTCGGATTATGCCATGTTCAAAACAAACATATACACCTCATTACAACCATTTCATGTCCTTATTTTGTCAAACTTCGCAAAAACTAGGATCCGAATCTTCGGTTTTCAACTTAATCAGAAGATTGAATCAAAACTCAGATTTAAATATGTTTTTGAATCAATTTCAGCCACACACACAGCTTATAACGTAGTAGGATTGATCCGTGATATTCAAAACTTACCGAAACGGAGTTAGCTTAGTCGATTTAGCAAGAACATGGGTGTTTGGGTTTTAGAGAAACAAGGGAATGGGGATACTGCAGATAGAAATCTGCTTTTGAACATTCTTAACCGCCTTACTTATTCTTACATGCATATTTTAGCCACCATACTCAGTCGCACGACTGGACTCATTCGCACGACTTAATCGTGCGACTGAGCCCATACGCCCGTCATTCGTGCGATTGGGCCTCATTCGCACGTATAGCGTGCGACTGAGGTTCATTCGTACGCACGGTATGCGACTGAACACTAATCCTAAATAATAAATGAATATTGAACTTTTTGGATGTTACATCTTTCGATCGGGAGTAGATAAGTATATCGTCTATGAATACGATCACGAACTTATCCAAGTAAGGTTTGCACACTCGATTCATCAGATCCATGAACACAGGTGGTGCTTAGTCAGTCCAAACGCATGACTAAGAACTTATAGTGCCCATAACGAGTCCTAAACGCTGTTTTCGGTATGTCATCCTCGAAAGCCTTAGTTGATGGTATCCCGATCGAAGGTCGATCTTGGAGAAATACGAGGCTCCTTGCAACTGATCAAACAAATCATCGATTCTAGGAAGAGGTATCGATTCTTCACAGTCAATTTGTTCAGCTCGTGATAATCAATGCACATACGGAACGACCCGTCTTTCTTTTTGACGAATAATACCGATGCTCCCCATGGTGAGTGACTAGACCTAATAAAACCCTTCTCCAGCAGTTCCTGTAATTGACTAGATAACTCTTGCATTTCTGATGGTGCTAACCGATACGGTGTTTTTGCTACCGGCGTAGCTCCAGGAACAAACTCTATATGAAATTTCACTTGGCGTGGAGGAGGCAAACTCGACAAGTCATTAGGGAATATATCCGGATAGTCTTGTACTATAGGAATATCTACCAACTTGTTGTCCTCTTCTTTCTTTTCCACTACATGGGCCAGAAACGCGTAACACTGCTTTCGTAAACATCGACGTGTCTTCATGCAAGAAATAAGCTTTAGGGTTCTTCCCGTTCGTTCTCCTTGAATCCTGAGTACCTCCCCGTCTGGCATGGGGATTCGCACTACTTTCTCCCGACAAACAATCTCAGCTTCGTGTTTCGACAACCAATCCATTCCCACAATCACATCGAAACTTCCCAGCTCAAAAGGTATTAAGTCTATTTCGAAGGCATGGTTTTCCAATATCATGGAGCACTTTGTAATAATCTCATCGGCCTGTAAAACACTACCGTTGGCCATTTCTACGGAGAAGCTAGTTTCTAGCCTACTAGGGTTCAAGTCAAGCATGTGAGCAAATTCAGAGGATATAAAACTATTGTCTATCCCAGTATCAACAATATAGATGCGAAGTGGTGATTGAGCAAGTATGTACCCGTAACGGCATTCGGGTCCTGACGGGCATCATTTGCTCCGATAACAACGCACGTCCTCTGGCAGCATTTCCTTGATTTCCTTAGTCTTGATTACCAGCTATGGCCATCACTTGTGGTTGGTTGTTTCCTTGCTGACGCTGCCCCGATTCAGTCTGGGCACATGTTCCGGTAGTAACTGGGTTTCCACACTCATAACAGACCCTGGCATTCCCGGCGGGGTTAACCGCGTTGACCGGTGCCACCAGATTCGGCGCCACTCTGCAGTCTTTCGCTAGATGCCCCGGGCGCCTACAGTTCACGCACACCCGGCATGGCATTGCTGGGGATGATGATAGTTGCACCTATCACATTTGGGGTGCGGCCCGACATATTCTCTCTTGCCCTGCGTCACGGCCACAAAATTTCTTGTTGTCTTGGCCCGTTTGTCAAACTTCCTACACTTGACCTGCTTGCTTCTCCAACATCCTTCCTCTTTTCAGCTCCTTTCCATAGAACCCCAGTTCTCACCATCTCATCTGTTAAAGTACCAGCCTTTAGAATCGCACTCTGAATAGTAGGAGGGGCTACTACTGTTACCATTGCTCGAATTTGAGGCACAAGTCCCCAGATGTACCTTTCGATCCTCTTGGATTCCGGAGTTACCAGGTGTGGAACCAGTCTTGCCAACTCATGAAAACGATCAGTGTAAGCTGTGTGCCCAGCTCCTACCATAGCATGATTCCAGAACTCCTGCTCCAACTTTTGCATCTCATTAAGTGGACAGTATTCTTCAGTGATCAATGCTATAAACTCATCCCAAGTCATCTGCATTGTTGATTCTCTTCCTTGATTGAATCTGTGTGTTCCACCAAGTTAGTGCTTTGCCTTGTAGTGAACACGTGGCATACTTAATCTTTTGACTGTCTAAGCATTCACTGATATCAATGACGGCCTCCATCTTTTCAAGGCACCTAGTTAGAGCTATCGCTCCACATTTCCCATCAAATTCTTTCGGTTGCAGGCCACAAACTCCTTATATGAACATCCCCGTCTTGTATTAACAACCCCAGTTTCGTTACCCGCTGTCCACCATTCTCAGTATCCTCCCTTGTTCCTTGGTTATGCTCATTGTTAGCATCATTATCCCCGTGGAGATTATGATTCAGAGAGTGTCGCTCACTTGGGTCACTATCGTAGGAATCAGTGCGGCTAGCTGCTGAGCTATCATGGCAGCTATGTTGGGGTTTTAGTTCCTGACTGTTGCCGGCAGGAGCACCACCTGTTCTTGGTGGCCTACCTCTACCTCTGCCTCGTGGGGTCTCACCTTCGCGATTTGTACTGCGGGTGACTCTTCGAGGCGGCATCTTCTAATCATAACAGGAGTAAACATGTAAACTTTAGTCACTTTAAGATACACGTATAACTCCACTCATCAAGTTCCAACATTTCATGCTTCGGTCAATCAAGATCATCACGTAGCCCAGTTCAAGCACATTCTTAGTATACCGATGATGCTTATATATAGGGTTCCCCGCAGCGTTCCCACCACATCTACGATATACCAAGAACGATGCTTAAACCGGTTACATGATATCCGATTTTCCTTAACATCGTCCCAATGAACAACGTAATGTATGTGTAGAGTGTATCATCACTTTTCTACAACTCTTTGAAGTCCACATTCATACTAAGCATTTTGTCAGTTCCATAGTTACTGAAATGTTAAGCGGACTAAGGTTTCATAGAGAGTAAGACTAATATCATAGTTGAAATCCCATGAAGGCTCCATGTAGAATAGGACTTAAGCAATAGTAGGGGTTATGAATGTTTTATCACCGTTTACAAGGTATTACTAGAATTATGATCCTAGTGTTCTAAGGTATAGAATGGAAGACTTGTACTAACTATGATCGTTACCTCACGGTAAGATTCGCCAGGCTTCACATGCACTGCAAATTGCAATTACGTGTGCACCCGTATTGGTAATTTGCCTTGCATGGTCACCCTTAGCTTCACCTACCCAAGCTAACATCACAGTATCGACACCATTCATAGTACCAGATCGTGTAGGTTCTCATGTCCATGTTTAGTAGTATCCCAATAGTAGTTCGTCAAACAAATAGAATCCAAGGACATAAGCTCAATTAGTCTAATAAAAGTTGCCTATCCCCTCTTCTTTCGGGACCTCAGGCATAACTATCTCAGGATCGGACTTAATATCCGGATCAACGCTTCGCGTGATATGTGGAGATCCTTCAGGTTGGGTATCCCAACCTAATAGTATAATGCGGTGCGCATAGGAATGGAAGATTCCAGTAGAAGGATTCCCGTGAGGAAAGATTAAGGATGCGTTTGGTTGGAAGAATGGAATTGAATGGATGGAATTGAGAAACTAGTATACTTTTCAAGTAAAATTATGTTTTGAGTGGGTAATGAAATGTAAAACCCAATGGAATGTTTCACCTCAAATTCCCTTGGTTGTGGAATTTCAAAATCCTTCCACCTAGAGGGAATTTGAAATCCCACAACCAAGGGAATTTGAGGTGAAACATTCTCTTGGGTTTTACATTTCATTACTCACTCAAACTTAATTTTACTTGAAAAATTATACTAGTTTCTCAATTCCATTCCATTCCATTCCATTCTTCTAACCAAACGCAGCCTAAGAGTAATAGTGCATTCCTCAAGATGACCAGATAACAATACATATAGATAAAGAACAACTATAGTGATAAGAACAAGTATAGAGGAACATACATGTAATATCAGATGCAAGCCAATCCTAGCATGCATTCTACATGAAGGTTCCTAGGTTATAGTCTAGGTCAAGTGATTTGCCTAATTCTCTATAACCAATGGCTCTGATACCAGTCTGTCACACCCCCGCTGAGAGCGGAAACACGGGATGTAACGAGACAGGATAGTCATAACACATTGTTATAATAGAGATGCAATATATGTAATTGATGATAAAGCACGTCATGACGACACCCGACACAAAAGGAGACTTGTGTCGTGTTTAGTCAATATTCCGATAACATAGCCATAAGCATAAACTTGTAATTGATTCACATAACCAAAGTATTCATTGTAATGTATTCCCACAACCCGGGAACAAGTATCAAAAGTATGAAGTTTTGTTTAATAGACTACAATAGTGATCCAAAATGAATGTTTGTCAAGCACGTTTAGTCTTAAATGTGTGTTTGTCGTGTGATGTTAAGGTGACATCGACACGGGTACCGTTGCTAATGACTAATCTTTAAATTGACACTATCAAACTTATTAATGTTATTCCAAATCAAATCAACATAACATTTTACAATTATCAACAATCGATTTGCAACGCTAATATTTGCTATATTACTCTAATAACAATGACACTTTTACACAAATATCATCGGCAATGGCAACGATTCTAGTACTGTGATCTACATAAGATCTAATACTTATGTCTGTTTGTGTGTGTTACACGCGACCGAATCAATGCAACCCGAACCGACCGAACGCTATTACTTATTTTATACGTATCATTAATGCTTAACAATAACTGTCAATAGGTGTTTGACGTTTACTACATACAACATTTGGAAACCTTGATCATTCATACTTACCACTTAACAAGTGAGTTTCGTGGCCCCTTTTTATGCTTTTACAATATTTCAACTTTTACAAACATAGGGTAAATGTATGCTCATCCCTTTCTTATGCTGTACAATTTACATACAAATTTACATACTTGGAATCAACGTGATACCGTGTTGCGAGTACTTATCTGATACATACATGAGTCGCTGTGTGGTACTTTCTTTACAACCATTTAATTCCGTGTTGGAACCGACGGATAGGTATTGGTAGTACTACTGGGTTGACACCCCCACCCTGCATGTTGGTATACTAGTTAGTACCAACGGTGGCCCGGACGGGTATTGGGTGAATATATTCCGACAAGTTGCTGTGTGTACGTCATTAGGTTTGGTTGTAAAGCTCATGGTTATGTGATTTTGCTTACTTATAACTGTATGTACGGTATTCCACAACAATTACTATACAGCATCAATTACTTATTTACTATTTAAACCTGCGAGCTCACCAATAATTTTGTTGACCATTTTGAGCATATCGTTTCAGGTGACATGCTAATTAAAGATCTAGGTGTGCTACCTTAGTGGAGACCCTAGGATCATT